>CM040921.1:2105000-2125000 GCA_023029165.1 Gobiocypris rarus | reverse complement strand
GTGAGTGAGTGAGTGAGAGAGTGAGAGAGAGAGAGAGAGAGAGAGAGAGAGAGAGAGAGAGAGAGAGAGAGAGAGAGAGAGAGAGAGAGAGAGAGAGAGAGAGAGAGATTAGTTTTCCAGCATGTGGATTCACTGTGATGGTCACTCAAACCCAGGCAGAGATGTCGAGTGTCGAGAACTGAAGCGATTCTGATTCGCGCTGTTGCGTTCAGACTTTATTTCTGGACTGGTTTTGTGTTGTGTTGTGTTGCCTGACTATCATTAATACCTTTAATCAAGTCGTGTTGTTCCAAAAACACTCTTAAATGTCAATCAGCTTTATTATAGTATCATGATGACAGAGATGTTTGTGAGGATAAGTGTATGCGTGGGTAAAACACACACACACACACACACACATCAGCATGTAATGAATGACTGACTCATGCTGTCTGTCTTCATTAACATTTAAACCTCAGAACATCAAAATATAAGACAATCTGCTCGCAAACTACACAGCAAAGAAACTCAGAGGACTCAATATGGATTTCATTTTAGTCTTTCAGAATGTAGTAAAATCGCATATTTTATTAAAGGCTTTATGCCACACATTGATGCTCATCATAACAGATTCATCTGTGTAATATACATGCAATATTATGACACCCTGCCATTATTGCTGCTGTATCTGCATTATATCATTATAATAGGGACTTTTGCATGATTTTACACAGATCATAAATCGACCATATATCAGTCGGTTGTTTATGTTACTCCTTTAGTTTATTGACGAGCTGGTAAAAGCAGTGTGTTTCTGCCATCTAGTGGAGGAACGTGGAAAAACGCCATTCATCCTCCTGAAATCCTCACATCGAGCAAATTTAAGAGATTGCATAACAGTTACTATGGAAACCTTAGTTCAATAGACCTACAGTAAACATCACCTACTGTAAAACCACGCTAGATTAATGCAGGGATCTTATAGAGATTGTGAAAACAGAGTCAGGATCGTTATTGTGACGGTACTGGCATATTTAGATATTAATAATAATAATTCATAATCATTTTAATTCAGTTTTGGAGGGTGAAAACTGGTATGGTAAACATGGTAAAATTATGTGTGTGTGTGTGTGTGTGAGAGAGAGAGAGAGAAAGAGAGAAAGTGATTGTGTGTGTGTGTGTGTGTGTGAGAGAGAGAGAAAGAGAGAGTGATTGTGTGTTTGTGTGTGTGTGTGTGTGTGTGTGAGAGAGAGAGAGAGAGAGAAAGTGATTGTGTGTGTGTGTGTGTGTGTGTGTGTGAGAGAGAGAGAAAGTGATTGTGTGTGTGTGTGTGTGTGTGTGTGTGTGTGTGTTTGTGTTTGAGAAAGTGTGAGAGAGAGAGAGAGAGAGTGATTGTGTGTGTGAGAGAGAGAGAAAGTGATTGTGTGTGTGTGTGTGTGTAAGAGAGTGCTTGTGTGTGTGTTTGAGAGAGAAAGTGTGTTAGTGTATGTTTGAGAAAGTGTGTGTGTGTGTGTGTTTGAGAGAGAGAGAGAGAGAGAGAGATTGTGATGTGTGTGTGTGTGTGTGAGAGAGAGAGAGCGATTGTGTGTGTGTGTGTGTTTGAGAGAGAAAGTGTGTTAGTGTATGTTTGAGAAAGTGTGTGTGTGTGTTTGAGAGAGAAAGTGATTGTGTGTTCGTGTGTGTGTGTTTGAGAGAGAAAGTGTGTTAGTGTATGTTTGAGAAAGTGTGTAAGAGAGAGAGAGAGAGAAACAGATGGACACACCAGTGAATAGGACGAGTGCACGGGACAGAGAGAGAGAGAGAGAGAGAGAGAGAGAGAGAGAGAGAGACAGAGAGAGAGAGAGAGAGAGACAGAGAGAGAGAGAGAGAGAGAGAGAGAGAGAGAGAGAGAGAGAGAGAGAGAGAGAGAGAGAGAGACAGAGAGAGAGAGAGAGAGAGAGAGAGAGAGAGAGAGTGTGTTTGACTATGGTATGGTAAACATGGTCAAATTGGGTAAGATGCCCCTGTCTCAGTTCTCTCACTAAATCGTAACACATTTCTTGAATGCTTATGCACTTGAAAGATTTCCTGAAAATCAACACGTGGGATTTATTCACCTCGGGTTTAAAAACAGTTTATTATAATAGTGATGTGAGTTTATTTATTAGTTATATGGAATGAGTTTTTCCTATGCATCTAAACTGGCATAATATGCATCATCATTCTGTACATGAACTCTGCTTCAAATATGTTATAGATTATTCTTCTGACCCTACATTTATAAAATCAGTGCAATGACAATACACCTTATAAATAGATAATACAAGCCTGTTCACCCCACCCCCACAATGTTATCGATCTACAAAATCAAGAAAAATCTCCATAACACGATCAAATCCATCAAACACAACAACCATCGAAGCCGAGGCCACGCTAATGTCTTTATTTTTTTAATATCTACTTCATACCAATATTCAAGAATTCTCAAAGAGAAAAAAAATGAATGTCACAGAGTAGCTCACAAAATAAAGATTCTCTTGCACCGTTGTATTTGACACATTCTGATAATGGAAAAATAAATCGATGACGTGTTTGTGAACCGTACGAAACGAAGGTAGATGAAGACGTCAACGTGGAAATAAAAGAACAGAAAGAGCCTCGGCTACATGTGGAACAAACATTCATTATGTACATAATATCCTCCTGAGATTGTAGAGTTCTTCATGTTGATGCGACCGGTTCATGTGGATTTCATATGTGCTTTCTCTGATGATTGTACAAACGGACCCTGATCAAAACCGGAGGGTTAACACACACACACACACACACACACACTCGCGTACAGTGCACAACGTGTATCTAAACTCTGATAATATCGTCATGTAATAATTGATAAACCGATGTCACAGCATTGACAGCTTTGGTGAATCCATCACTTTTATATTGCTCTGATATGTACAGAAACACATGAACAAGCCAACAAATGTAACACTGTCAACAGTTTGTGCGAGCGGGTGAAGCCAGTCGGCAGGAGATCTGCACCGAATCAGCAGAACATGCCAAACGCGTGTCTGAATATCCTGCACTGGGAAGGTCTCTGATGGTTTGCGTGTGCTAGTGTGCGCTGGCGTCCGGGGTGGAGGAGGACGCTGGTGTGGAGGGTGTGGACGCTCTGGAGGTTTTCTCCAGGCCGGGGCTCAGGACGGGGCCGCTCTCGGGGGCTTTGGCCAGGATGCGTGCGCTCAGGGCGGACATGGGCTTGGGCTGCGTCTGGAGGCCCGGGCTGCAGATCAGATGGTGTCGCTCCCAGTCCTTGTGCTGACAGAAGGAGCCGCAGTATCTCGCTGCGTTACAGCCGCTGCACGTCTCGCTGGCCTTACGACCGCAGTTCCAGCAGCACTGATCAACACAGACAGAGAAACGCATCAATGAATGCCCGCAGCTTTATTACAATAGTAAACTCACTCTTTTATAAACACCACTATTCTGCAAAAATGCATGACACCTCTGGTACTGTTCACGTGTTCAATGAAATGATTGTACTATATTTTAGTTTGATAATATTTCTTATTTAATATTTTGGTACTATGGTACTAAATTATATTTCTGCAACAGTTATAATCCATTTATTCACATGAGCATGGACCTGAATCTTGAATGCTTTGAATCATGTATTGAAGTTTGGTTTCTTTTTAAAGACGACACGACGCAGATTATTGCAGAAGTGAAAATAGATTATACAATTGTACATTTAATGTTATGAAAAAAATAGCATGCATCAATTTTTAAATGAAATATGTATTTTACTCTAAAACTGTGAGGAAATCAAAGCCATACATTTAAATAAGCTGTTGAGGTTGATATCTTAAAGGGGATGTCTAATGCTGTGTCATGCATACTGAGCTTCGTACACTGTTAAAGACTTGGATTCTCATGCTAAACATGGACAAAGTTTCAAAACTTTCAACATTTCTGTGCCAAAAATACTCCTTCCGGTTTCTCACAAGTTTCGGAATGTTTTTTTTTTTTCTCGAGTATGGGTCTGTGTGACGTCAACAAGGTTGGCCTCCTAATCCTCCCCATATACAGTATTGTTCAAAATAATAGCAGTACAATGTGACTAACCAGAATAATCAAGGTTTTTAGTATATTTTTTATTGCTACGTGGCAAACAAGTTACCAGTAGGTTCAGTAGATTCTCAGAAAACAAATGAGACCCAGCATTCATGATATGCACGCTCTTAAGGCTGTGCAATTGGGGTATTAGTTGAAAGGGGTGTGTTCAAAAAAATAGCAGTGTCTACCTTTGACTGTACAAACTCAAAACTATTTTGTACAAACATTTTTTTTTTCTGGGATTTAGCAATCCTGTGAATCACTAAACTAATATTTAGTTGTATGACCACAGTTTTTTAAAACTGCTTGACATCTGTGTGGCATGGAGTCAACCAACTTGTGGCACCTCTCAGCTGTTATTCCACTCCATGATTCTTTAACAACATTCCACAATTCATTCACATTTCTTGGTTTTGCTTCAGAAACAGCATTTTTGATATCACCCCACAAGTTCTCAATTGGATTAAGGTCTGGAGATTGGGCTGGCCACTCCATAACATTAATTTTGTTGGTTTGGAACCAAGACTTTGCCCGTTTACTAGTGTGTTTTGGGTCATTGTCTTGTTGAAACAACCATTTCAAGGGCATGTCCTCTTCAGCATAGGGCAACATGACCTCTTCAAGTATTTTAACATATGCAAACTGATCCATGATCCCTGGTATGCGATAAATAGGCCCAACACCATAGTAGGAGAAACATGCCCATATCATGATGCTTGCACCTCCATGCTTCACTGTCTTCACTGTGTACTGTGGCTTGAATTCAGAGTTTGGGGTCGTCTCACAAACTGCCTGTGGCCCTTGGACCCAAAAGAACAATTTTACTCTCATCAGTCCACAAAATGTTCCTCCATTTCTCTTTAGGCCAGTTGATGTGTTCTTTGGCAAACTGTAACCTCTTCTGCACATGCCTTTTTTTAACAGAGGGACTTTGGGGATTCTTGAAAATAGATTAGCTTCACACAGACGTCTTCTAACTGTCACAGTACTTACAGGTAACTCCAGACTGTCTTTGATCATCCTGGAGGTGATCATTGGCTGAGCCTTTGCCATTCTGGTTATTCTTCTATCCATTTTGATGGTTGTCTTCCATTTTCTTCCAAGTCTCTCTGGTTTTGCTCTCAATTTTAAGGCATTGGAGATCATTTTAGCTAAACAGCCTATCATTTTTGCACCTCTTTATAGGTTTTCCCTCTCCAATCAACTTTTTAATCAAAGTACGCTGTTCTTCTGAACAATGTCTTGAGCGACCCATTTTCCTCAGCTTTCAAATGCATGTTCAACAAGTGTTGGCTTCATCCTTAAATAGGGGCCACCTGATTCACACCTGTTTCTTCACAAAATTGATGACCTCAGTGATTGAATGCCACACTGCTATTTTTGAACACAACCCTTTCAACTAATTCAACTAATTGCCCAGTTGCACATTCTTAAGAGCGTGCATATCATGAATGCTGGGTCTCATTTGTTTTCTGAGAATCTACTGAACCTACTGGTAACTTGTTTGCCACGTAGCAATAAAAAAATATACTAAAAACCTTGATTATTCTGGTTAGTCACATTGTACTGCTATTATTTTGAACAATACTGTATATATATATATATCATTGGCTTGATCACTCCGTCTCCTCTCCACCAATCAGCTGGTGTGTGGTGGGCGTTCTGGCACAAAATGGCTGCCGTCGCATCATCAGGTGGTGCTGCACATTGGTGGTGGTTGAGGAGATTCCCCCCCTCTATATGTAAAGCGCTTTGAGTGCCTTGAAAAGCGCTATATAAATGTAACAAATTATTATTATTAATATTATTAACAAGGGCCGAATTTCCTTGTACGGTCACTTCTCCCAGAAGGGCGCGAGCAAACGTCGACCAGAGCGAGAGAGCAAAAGCAAGCCCATCAACGCGGAAGTCGTCGGCTGCACAGGTCACAGGACTTCACCAAGTGAACAATGTCATCATAGAAGTGTGTTTTTGGCTGTCAGGGCAAGACAACCCTGTTCAGCTTCCAAAGAACCCAGCGTTAAGGGGACAGTGGATGGAGTTTGTTTTTCCGGAGCATTAGCGGAGCTGCGCAAGTGTTTTTGTTTGTTCCCTGCATTTCGGCAAGGATTGTTTTATGAACAAGGCCCAGTTGTAACCGCAGGCGAGTAAAACTGCTTCAAATCTCTTTGTGTTGTTGGCTAAGTGCACATCAAGTCGACAACAACATGAACGTATTGCTCGTGATTCTTTAGCTCCGCCCACACGGTACGCCTCCAGCTGCTCGGTTTTATTCGGAAAGACTTGGTACAGCGTATCTGTCTTTTATAGATATGATAAAACTAAAGACTTTTCGGAGATATGAAGGATGCATGAGATTGACAGAAACTGTGTGCGATACCACCCATCCCCACCTTTAAAAATGAGCTTTCAGTAAGAATTGGTTTGGTTGCAGTACCAAACGCTTCCACTAGATGAAATTCGTCTTCCATTCGTTTCATTTCAATGCGCTCATTTTTGAAAGCGAACAATACAAGCGTGACTACTTTTTCAGGACCATTTAAAATTTTCAAATGATTTTTTGCGTGTTCAAAAATGACAAACAGCACCAGAGGGTTAAATTGATTAAAAATCACAGTAATGACTTCTATAAAGATACAGATTTACAATGTTACAAAAGATTTGTTTTCTAATAAACTCTGTTCTTTTGAACTTTCTATTCATCAAAGAATCCTGAAAAATAAAATGGATCACAGTTTCCACAAAAATATGAAATATTGTTAATCATAAATGTGTGTTGATCATCAAATCCTCATATGAGAATGATTAGTAAAGGATCATGTGACACTGAAGACTGGAGTAATGATGATACATTCAGCTTTGATCACAGGAATAAATCACACTTTATTATATATTCACACAGAGAACAGCTGATCTACACTGGAGGAATATTACACTGTTTTTACTGTATTTTTTATCAAATAAATGCAGCTTCGGTGAGCAGAAGAGACTCTTTAAAACCGTTTATAAAACATTTGAATGGTAATGTATAGTATTGTAATTTAATATTTTATTTAATAGTATATGTCTGTATATTTAATATATGCCCGCTAATAGCGATATTTGTTATTTAAGCACCCAATTTTGATTTTAAATAGTTTAAAATAATAATTTAATGTTGATTTGGTCAGGCAAACAGTGCTAATGTCCGCATAACTCTGCATGAAAAGGAGGCTAGATTAGAAGGACCGAGTTTGAATATTCCCGACGCATTGCTATAGTTAGTGAGTTCAGAGGTTTGGCGTGAGCCTCACCTCGCTGGAGTCTTCCTGCTCGTTGATGACCTGTATGGCGTCCTCCGTGGCTTTCCTCTTGGCCTCGGCAAGGGTTTTCTCCATCTTGGCTCTCTCGACTGTGATCATCTCGAAGGCTTTCTGCTCGGCCTCGGCCACGGCCTTCTGCACCTCGTCCATCGCTTGCCTCTTCACCTCGTTCACCGCTTCCTCTGAGGAGACGAATGACATGTTCATCAAGATTATGTGTGATTTAACAGGAATGAATCACAATCACCTCGCTTAGTTGAGGTTTATAAGACACTTAATATGCAGTAATATCATGGATTTGACTGCACTGACGCTATTTGAATTGTTCTCGTTTCATGCATTGCATTTTCTCGTAATAAAGCAAGACATTGAACAAAGAGCTCATTTCATTTCTGAAAGTGATTACTAAAAAAACATGAGGAACAGGTGGTAGGGGAGAAAACATGTTTCCCAGGGTGCATCTGGGTTGCCGCCCTTACCGGCTTTCCTCCATATCTCGTCAGGCACGTAGCCAGAGCCGGAGCGCAGGGGGAGATCCCTCTGAGAGTCTGCGTGAGAGAAAAACAAATATATCAGAGCAAATTACCATCGGATGCATGTAGGAGGGACGGATGTGGAAGCACGTGATTGGTGATTCTTGGGCAGCGTTTGGTCACAGATGGCGTTGAGGAGCGCAGCGTTTGAGACGACATTCCCTCAGATTGGACTCAAATACACAACACCTGCTCGATCAGCAGGCTCACACACACACACACACACACACACACACACACACACACACACACACACACACACACACACACACACACACACGACTGTCTGTTAGGGGAGGATGATATTAGTACTGTAGTTCACCATCACCACCACTAGGGGGAAGTTGATTTTAATCTCCGAATAATTCTCTCTTTAACTCTGCAAATGAGCTTGAATTTAATCTCTCAAACTGTGTTATAGTATTAATATATTATATTATAAGTATTATATTACTTTTGTCTGTTTTATATATATATATATATATATATATATATATATATATATATATATATATATATATATATATATATATATATTATTCATTCATTTTTAGCTTTTGTTCAGTTTTATTTTTTACTTATTTCCTTTTAGTGCTTAAACTTAAGCTTTTTCAAAACATTTTTCATTTTTAGTTTAACATTTTTCATGTTATTTCAGCTTTACTTCAATTTAACAATTTTTTAAAAATAGTTTTAGTTTTAATCAACAGCAATAACCCTGTTTTTTATCACATATATTTTACTACGAGCTCAAAAAAGTTGTGAAGTGTTGAGTTTATGCATATCACAATATATCACGCCACAGCTTTACAAATTTGTCTCAAACTGTTTATATATATATATATACAAATGAATACATTTTTTATTTGATATATACATAGATTTGATAGTTTACTTTTCTTATTTGACTGAATTATTTTGTCATTAAATACTTTTTGTGATTAATAAAACTCAACGTAACTTTAAATAGTACAGTGAAGTTTAAGAAATGTAACGTGCATCAATGAGCCTGGGCCGCCCATGACCCTGTGGCCGGTTCTCCACTGTTCCTTCCTTGGAGCACTTTTGATAGATCCTGACCACTGCAGACCGGGAACACCCCACAAGAGCTGCAGTTTTGGAGATGCTCTGACCCAGTCGTCTAGCCATCACAATTTGGCCCGCTCAAATCCTTACGCTTGCCCATTTCTCCTGCTTCTTACACATCAACTCTGAGGACAAAATGTTCACTTGCTGCCTAATATATCCCACCCACTAACAGGAGCTGTGATGAAGAGATCATCAGTGTTTTTCTCACCGGAGTTGAGTCCGTCTCCTGACAGAGGGCTGTGTGTCTTGCTGAAGGGGCCGTTCCCTGATGTCGTGCCGTTCTTGCGTACGTCGTCGTGTGGGTTGGAGCGTCGCCGCCAGTAATTCAGTTCCTCGCGGTCCGACTCCTGACAGCGCCGCAGAACGCTCACCGAACGCCGCGTTTTCTCCACCATGTCCACAATGCAATTCAGCACCTACAACCAGAGACAGAAACATTTACTACAATGACATTACATTTTGATTGCAACATTCATTTACCATGGTATTAATAGGAGAATCTCACAGACTATAAAGATTAACACACTTGAGAATTGAACACGTTTCTTCCCAAACTTTGCATGTTGGATGTTTAATTTACTTCCCATTTTCAGTGATGATTCTGATTAAATTCTCAGGGCTGTCAAAAATGCTTATTTAAATCATCATATATTTAAATACATTACAAAAATATATAAAAATACTTTATACATAACTTTAAAAAAACTGATGCAATTTTGCATTAAAGTATTGAGAATGAGATTGTTTTGCATTATAATAATGAGCGTTTCATTGGAGAATGTTCTTCATTTTCATAATTGTACAATGCAAAAACACTCAAATATATAAATACATCAATAAAATAACAATTTCTAAAAACAAATCAGTGTAATTACTAACTAAAATTAATCAAACATGTTCCTTGATTGAAATAAAGCTGAAATGTTATAAGCTGAATAAATATTAGATAAAAACTTAAACAAACATGAAATAAGTTTAATTATTAAACCTATAATATTGAAAACTAATAAAAATCACATAGCAAAATTACTAAAGCTTATAAAAATAAAAGCTTCAAAATATTAATAAATATCATATTAGAACATCAATTATGATGAACTTATTTTATTCTTGATTTTCAAGTGAATTACGACAGGCTTTGTGAGATTCACCGTCTCACTTTACCCTTGGTATCAGCACAGTATTATTAATAAATCCAATCTCACATGATCCAGATGCCTCCATTCTTCAGCCCACTCTCTCTCCGTCAGTCTGTGGTCTACAGGTTCCTCGCGGTAGCCTCCGTTACTGCCTGAAAACCACAACACACACACACACACACACACACGTCAGAAATTCACAGGTAGTCTAAAGGTGATGCTGAAGCTGTGAGGAGGAGCCGTACCTGGCAGCCGCGGCCGGTCCTTCAGCTCCCGCAGCTCCAGGATACGGTGCGGCTCTCTGTACAGCTGAGGTGTGCTGATGTCATCCAGCGCGTAGTGCTGCAGAGGGGGCGGAGTCGGGTGGATCTGGGTGGGGAGCTGGAGCGGGTGGGCGGGGCTGTGTCTGGGGCGGGGCTAATGGTGCAGATTCGTTTGGCAGGAGGCTCCAGGGAGGCGGGAGGCCGCTCGTGAAAACCATTCTCTTTACTTCTGACGGAAATAATAACAAAATAAGTAAGAACACTATGGTTTTTGGACCTGTAATATGAGAACACCAAGGTAAGTACCTTGCAGTGAATCTGTGAATAACCATACAGTTCCATGTTATATATCAAAACACAATGGTAAATAATCCATTATAACTCACTATTTGTATGTCTTGTTTCTCGGAGCATGTTTGCGTGTTCATACCGGTTAGGACTGTGCCGTTTGCTGCTGTCACTGGGCTCCAGCAGGAGTTCGCTGGAGTCGGCCGGAGACGGGACGGTGGTGCTGAGCAGGAGGTGTTCGTGCTGGGACAGGTACTGCGCTGGAGTCTGTTTGGCGGCGCGGGCGCAGTGCAGCAGCTCTCTCTGCAGTAACGGCAGGTTGGCCTGTGTGGAGGACAGTACGGTAAATCTGGCTGCATGACAAGCATCAACTAGAAGGAAAATTGCTAGTAATCTAACCCACTTTGGAAGCATTTTCTTAAGTGGTCTAAACTAATCAATGTCCACCACATTTTCTGCATTTTCCTGATAAGAGTGGAGATAAAGGTCAAAAAGATTTCTTCCTCGACAGACTCGGAGGAGCCACGACGCGCATGAAAACTCAAAGCAGCCTGCGCCCGAGGCATCTGCTCAGCGTCACTGCGCGTTCTGCTCTCTGTTAAAGCTCCAGACCGCCAGTTTCACCAACATCTCCTCAAAATAGTCCATAAATCTTTCATATGAAAACACTTCAGCCACAGGCAGATGAGAAACAATCGCCGAGATGAAACAAAACAGACCCATTTCTTATATGATGAGCATGTGAGTTTGATTACTGACGTGAACATATGAAGGATATCAGACTGCTGTTAAAACATCTGGCAAACACAAGGGGAAAATACGCTCTCATGTAAAGCCTTTCAAAAGCAGAAATTAATTTACACATCTCTTTCTCTCGGTAAAGGCTGCGACACGCCAAGCCAGCGTCAAAGAACCAGGCGACGAAAGATTAACCCTCAAAATGACACGAAGCCCTAAAATTCATACTTTTTTTTTTGGTCCCGAAAGCTTATTTCATATAATTTTAATAATATTTGTTGTATTTTTTTATGACATTTTTGGGGAGATTTTTGATTTTATTTACCTTTAAATTAATCAATTTAATCAATTAATAATATAACACATTCTTTCAATAATAACTTCAATTCAAAATAACTCGCAATATCATGCATAACTCTTTTAAAACAGCGCAGAATATCTCACATTGGGTGTCTTTGCCGACCTCTTGTGGAAAAATAATATTATCAGATGATATTTCATGACTCTTATAGCTCTATATGGAGCGGATGAGCTGTTCCGCAGGGTCCTAAAGTCAGTCTCTCTTCACAAGGCATTCAGATACACAATATAAAATATTTTTTTGGTAAAGTTTTAACATTTTAGTTTGAATCTTGAGCACTTTTTTTCTATGTGTGCTGAAGCATTCCATTCATTCCCCATAGGGTCAAATTGAACCGTGAAGTTACTTTTTTTAAATTTCAAACTCAAAACTCTTCGAATCGAGTCAATATTATTTGTGTATTCATGGATCAATTGCGACAAAAGTCTTAAGGTCTTGGACCACTTCGATAAAAATGAGTTTTGCATGAGAAAAAGGAAAGGATGAGAAATGATGCATGCTAGGAATCAATAGTCTATATTCATCATTCAAACAGGGAATCCAAGTCTGAAATCGCATACTTGAGTGGGCACTTATTTTGAATAAGTGATAACTTCTCGACCTCTTAAATGTAATCTAGTATGTGTGTAGTATGAATGTAATCCGGACGTACTACATTCGTCATGTTGTCATTATCACATGACCGACCAGCATCACTGCCATTCATAAATCCTCTCCTGTGGCCTCATGGGATAGTGTCCACCATATGCACACTTCTATAGGTCATCCGGGAGCTTTTTACCTACTCGTAATGCAGACATACTTCTTGTCACATACTGTTTTTCCTCGACTATACAGTAGGGATGTTTAGGGGAGGGAAGATACAGCCCAAGATTCGGACTGCAGATTTACAAAACATGAACAAAGCAGCGTTTGCCTTCCATTTTGAATATCAATCATGCTGATCATTTTCTTCATTCCAGGCGGCTCATGTTGTTATGAAAATACTTGAAATGCTCAGACGTAAAATTAGACTTCTTGTGCAATGACTCGTTCACTAATAGTCTAATTTATAAGTCTGACATTCTTATTTAGGATTTTCCGGGAGAGCTCAGAGGGTAGAAATTGATGGGATTCTCTCTGAGGAAACAATTATTAATAATGGATTTGAGTCTAAAAGTAAATTGTCCAAGGTCTCTATGAAGGTGGTGGATTGTGTTATATTAAACAGAATGGCTGTTAATTATCTTGCATGTGTCATTGACAATGATTTAAGTGGTGCAAGTGTGGCTATGAAACTGTAGGTAAGATTAGGACAGACTTTCTTGCCAGATATGTTCGTTTTCTAGATAAACACTGTAAAATGACTTGCATCATGTTTAATGCAATGTCATTTTGAGTATGCATGTATTTCTTGGATGTCTGATATGTCTTGTGTATGGTTGGATAAGTAACACAAATCTCTAAATAAACTGATAAGGTTGGTTTTAGGTTTTAGTAGTTTTACACATGTTGATGTATCCCATTTTAGGCATATTGATTTGTTACCTAGAGAAAGCAGAATAGCACATTTTAAACTAAAAATGGTACACAAGATAATCAATAAAAGAGCCCTTACACATTTCAATACATATTTCTCTAGGGTAAGTGAGAAACATTGTTATGTTATTGGAAAATATATAACTTTATGTCGTTGTAAAACTAGGTATGGTCTTTTGAATACTCAGAGGCTCAAGAATGAAATAAGCTTCTGGATATTGAAAGTATTTTAAATTGCTAGTTTTAATATGAAAGGTTCAAATGTGGTTCGTAGATGCTTAGGTTGTTTTAGTGATGGATTTTATTTTATGGTGTTTATGTGTTGAACTGTGATTGAATAAAACATGCGGCTGGTCTCACTGTGCTTTGTATTAAATGATATAAATGCTTCTGATTTTAGTTGTATTGGTCATATTTACTGATAATGATCACAATATAATTTAATACTGGTGATAATCATAACAACTCTGTGTTCACAGAATGAATTAAACATGATGCCAGCAGAAAAGGGTCTGGAATGCTTTAAAATGTTTTCTTAACGAGGACAAGAATCTCTAGTTTTTATTACAAGTACGACAAACATCTCTGTTCATGATTAACTTCGCCCTCCTCTCACATATGCCGCCTGTCATTCACGTTCTCTTGTTTTGCGCTGGCAAATATTCCCGGACAACTGTGTTAACCGCTGCCGAGCTCCATATGCTGCGCAGGCCCCGTAAAAACAACCTGCAACGGTTTACAGTCGTGTTTCACACTTCCGACCGCCTGGAATTCTCGGAAGTCTCAGTCTGCTCCATAAATTACCAAAGGAAATATTAGATACCGTCCGCTTTCCCTGTTCAGCATCCCTCTCATGCATGGTGTTCTCACACAGCTGTTTTATCCTTCCGGGGATCCACTAATATCACCCAAAACTGCTTTACTGTCTTTTTTGAGTGAAGCAGGAAACGCTCTCTGAACTTCACCAAACAGTCTAGCATGCTTCTCTTAAAGTTCTTCCAGTAGAACCTTTTTAAGATCAATCAAAGAAAATTAAAGAATAAATGAATGTTCAATTTGACCCTATGGGGAATGAATGGAATGCTTCAGCACACATTGAGAAAAAAAAGTGTCTAGATTCAAACTAAAAAGTTAAAACTTTACCAAAAAAATATTTTATACTGTGTATCTGAATGCATTGTGAAGAGAGACTGACTTTAGGACCCTGCGGAACAGCTCATCCGCTCCATATAGAGCTATAAGAGTCATGAAATATCATCTGATAATATTATTTTTCCACAAGAGGTCGGCAAAGACACCCAATGTGAGATATTCTGCGCTGTTTTAAAAGGGTTATGCATGACTCTGCTTTAATGATTAAATTAAATTTGACTGACTTTCGTTCATCTTTGGAACACAAATGAAGATATTTTTAATGAAATCTGACAGATTTCTGTCCCTCCACTGACAGTCAAAGCAACTTCCACTGACGCTTCAGAAAGAGATCCTAAAACTGATCCATATGAGTCAAGTGGTTTATTCCAGATAGATCGATGGCTTTAAACGAAAGACTTACAGGTTTGGAATGACATGAGGGCGAGTAAATGATCACAGAATTTACATGTTTGAGTGAGCTGTCCCTTTCATCCAAAATTTGACATATTCCGTGACATTCTGTATTATACAGTAAATTCCATTTTTATAAATGAATTATGGAATTTCGTCCATCAATGAAATCATAGGGCCCTAATTTATTGCCATGAAATTGAATCGAAGACTTTCTGATCTAATTTAAGACATTTTTAAGGGCTTACATTTTTTAAGATCAAATTAAGATTAAGATGCCGTTAAGCGAAGGTTTGTTTTCTGATGTTATCCGGTCTTTAATTATGTTCTTCAAACATTAATATAAATGCATTATTGCTAGATCATTCACAGAATGTTTTTAAAAAAATGTTACAAATAGTTTCAGAGAACATTCCAAATGTAACATTCTCATGTTTGCAAAATGATCCAATGGAATGTTTCCTTCAACTTGGTTTTTGACAAACTTAAATGTTTTCATAACCTAATGGGAGTTTGTTAGCTGGGATACGACACGAGGGTGAGTAAATGACAGTTTATTGGCCATCTACCTTTAGGAATGGTATGACGAACGGCCTTAAGGGGAAGTTTGTGGCTTCTTGCAGTCTGGAGTGAAACTCTTCAATGGTGACGGTGGAATTCTGTGGGGGAAAAAGACACATTTCTAGTTAACCCGTTCCACATATGACCGAACTCTGCTCATGCAAACATGTGTGTAGACGTACCACTAAAGCGAGCACCAGGTTTCGGACGCTCTCTCCGATCTCGGGCGAGATGTCATTGCCGAACTGCTGCAGTGTGGTGAGGAAACGCTTGAGTTTGCTCAGCTGCCGCGCGCCGCAGGTGGCCGGAAGCTGCTGATTGGCCAGCGAGGAGGAAGATGATGAGGACGGGCCGTTGCTGTAGCGCTGAGGCGGAGAGGGAACGGCGTTGAGCATCGGCGGGGAATGATTGATCCCATTGGTCACTGCACACAGACAATGCGGTAAGACTTGGGATACAATGCAAGCAATAATCTGAAAACACATTATTTTAGGGTTTTTTATACTTTTAAATTAGATATTTTATTTAATTTAAATGAGCTTTGACCAAATGACCACAGTGTTACTGGTTAACTAATCAGTAATCATAAACAAAGACTCTTTCGTTCAGCAAAAACACTGTTCTCTAGACACTTTCTGTGCTGCTCTGGTTTGCCCCTGTAGGGGAAATCACTTTGTCCTCATTTTAAGTTGTTTTGTATAAAAGTGCATGCTAAACAATAAAATGTAAAAGCACTTAAAGTGTGTACTTCGCCAGTGACTGGGAATGCTTTGAGTATGTACCAGTATTGAGACATCCTATCATACACTCTCAGAATAAAAGGTACAAAAGCAGTCAAAGGTACATATTGGTTCCAAAAGTGTACATATTAGAACCTTTTTGAAGGATACCCCATCCCAGTGATAGCTTTTGTACCTTTTTTTCCTGAGTGCACATGCACAAAGGTCTTTGTCCCATGCTGTTTGTGTACTAAATACTAAATTTTTTCAGTTCAATGTGCATTTCATAACTAAAGCTTAAGTCTCCGATTCATCAGCTTTTAATAAACTTCAAGTAGACAACTCAACTTTATCATTAGGAGTGAAAACTTCTCAGTATATACTGCCAACTAAAAATAGTACACAAAAAAAGCATGATTCCACACTGGAAATCTCACATGCCACACATGACTTAATCAGTAATCACTTGGTTTATTCGTCACTCTGGAAATGGAAGGTCAAGTGAAACACATACTGCAAAGTTCGACCTTTGCATCCTATGGGACACACTAATGCCAGTGTCTCGTACTATAACCAGAACAGACAGCATGCAGGTTTGACTGAGTCTCACATGCTGTGGTGGAGAACGCGGCCGGACGAGGTCCGCTGGGGTTGACGGAGGGCAGAGGGGGCATGACGGAGACGGTTGGTCTGGAATGAGTCTTTCCATCCACTGGGGATCCGGGCATGGCAGGAACGTTCTTCTCTGCACTGTCTGAAAACCAGAGACAGAGACAATGAGCTGGAGATTGACACATCACTTATTATCTTTCTAAGTTGTTTGCTCATGTCGAGATTTTCATTAAAACCCAATAACAACATTTCTGATCTCATTAGATCACAGAAAGAACTGGATCCTCTCATTTCTGAACCGTTTCCATCTTGTGCGGGCGCCACATGTTCATCGTTTATTAGAGCTGCACAATTCTGGACAAATTGAGAGATTTTTTGGGGTTTCTAATAGAGAACAGGCAACTAAACAAAATAACACGTAATTTACTAGAGGTTCTGACAAAATATTACTTGATATTTAAAAGAATATTTATTTTGAAATCATTCTTTAAAAAAAGGAAAAAAAAAAGGATTTAATGAATGATTCAGTGACTCACTCATAAAGACTTCACTTGTTTCATTATTGGATGAATCAGTGTTTTTGAACGAATCTCTTGAATGAATGATTCAATGACTCACTCATAAAGACTTCACTTGTTTCATTACTGGATGAATCAGTGTTTTTGAACGAATCACTTGAATGAATGATTCAATGACTCACTCATAAAGACGTCACTTGTTTCATTACTGGATGAATCAGTGTTTCTGAACGAATCTCTTGAATGAATGACTCAATGACTCACTCATAAAGACTTCACTTGTTTCATTACTGGATGAATCAGTGTTTTTGAACGAATCTCTTGAATGAATGATTCAATGACTCATTCATATAAAGACTTCACTTGTTTCATTACTGGATGAATCAGTGTTTTTGAACGAATCTCTTGAATGAATGATTCAGTGACTCACTCATAAAGACGTCACTTGTTTCATTACTGGATGAATCAGTGTTTTTGAACGAATCTCTTGAATGAATGACTCAATGACTCACTCATAAAGACGTCACTTGTTTCATTATTGGATGAATCAGTGTTTTTGAACGAATCTCTTGAATGAATGATTCAATGACTCACTCATAAAGACTTCACTTGTTTCATTACTGGATGAATGAGTGTTTTGAACGAATCTCTTGAATGAATGACTCAATGACTCACTCATAAAGACGTCACTTGTTTCATTACTGGATGAATCAGTGTTTTTGAACGAATCTCTTGAATGAATGATTCAATGACTCACTCATAAAGACTTCACTTGTTTCATTATTGGATGAATCAGTGTTTTTGAACGAATCTCTTGAATGAATGATTCAATGACTCACTCATAAAGACGTCACTTGTTTCATTATCGGATGAATCAGTGTTTTTGAACGATTCTCTTGAATTAATGATTCAATGACTCACTCATAAAGACGTCACTTGTTTCATTATTGAATGAATCAGTGTTTTTGAACGATTCTCTTGAATGAATGATTCAATGACTCACTCATAAAGACTTCACTTGTTTCATTACTGGATGAATCAGTATTTTTGAACAAATCTCTTGAATGAATGATTCAATGACAAAAACCACCTACTAATGTAATGCTGTAATCAATTCAAAGGTTACTTAAACCACCATATTACTTTCTAAAGGTGATTTGCTAATTTTGAGCACTAGCATAGACAGTGTTCATATCCAAAATATAAACTTCTGTGATCATTTGAATTTTTGTAAAACAGAAATAACGGTTTAATAAACACAGGTGAATCACTGTCATTTAGGAATAAGATTGAATTGAGATTTTATCAGATCTATCGTGTATACAATCATTAACAGAAGCACAAATGCAAATGACTGAATTTGGATATTCCTAAGCACACAAATGTAGACAATGCGTCTCATGCATTGATATGCAATTCATTTTTAAAAGAGACCTCGACAATCCAATTGAGCACAAACCTCTAAAAGTGGCATAAATTTCTAATCTCAGCCCTCACACCCTTACTAAACCCATCATCTCCTTTCTGGTGCACACCAGATGTTTTCTGCCCTTGTTTAAGATCCGTGGAGTCCCGACAGCTGAAGTGCAAATGAACCAGGTTTTGTCCTCAGGAAAGAAAGGGTGATCATTGAGGCCGCTTAAGAATGGGGAATCGGGCCATTTCACGCTTGCTAACTAGGCTTCACAAAAGCCGTCAAGGGCTAAACGCATACTTTCTGCGTTTGAATGGACCACCAGGCCCAGAAGTCGTAGATCAGAGGTGCTGTTGTTCTGAAAGAGCCGTGAGAGAAGCTATCGGCCTCATTTCGAGTATATCAGACCGCTGAAAATGCTTTTACAAAGGCGGCTAATAGACCCACACAGATCGAGTTGTCAAAGGTCATGAAACGCTTCTTACCAGACGACTTTTCATGGACGGACGGGGCTTCTCTGGCTGAAAAGCGTGTTTTGTTTAATGTTTATTCATGGGAAACTAATGCAGTGAATGCGTTTCTCTGTGAGGGATTACGCCGTATAGTTTTTTAAATGGGCCTCTCCACTTAACAATGAAAAGTAAGGCGGCTTTTAATGGGATTGTTATAGCGCTCCATTCGTACGTTTCATTGCAGCCGTGATAAACAGACGACATATTGAACGAGTCTGACACATAGCAGAAGAGTCGAGCGCAATCTGTGTAAAGATATCCTTTCAAATGTTCTGTCAGATATATTTAATGAGCTATTATGCTGGTGGTGTCTTTGTTTATATACTTATAACTACTGCAAAATATGCATTTACAAATATACATTAAAGTTGTGCAGTGCATTACATTTAAAAAGAACATTACTAAAAATATATATAAAATAGAAATCACGATTCTGGATGGAAATTAAAACAAAGCATTTTTTGCATTGTGTTCTGAGGCTCTGCCTTACATTTTTTTAACTTGGATGTTTAAGTCACTTAAATTACATTAAATTAACTTAAAAAATGAATGTTGTATAACTTATAAAAAAAGATGAAAATTGCATATATGAAAATTATATAAATATATCCAATTTAAATAAACAATATATAATTAATATAATATAACACAATATAGACACCAATTTGCTGTCAAATCGATTCATCGCGATTAATCGCATCCAAAAGAAAAGTTTAAATTTACATAATATGTGTTTGTGCTGTGTATAATTATTACATATATATCAATACACACTCATTTATGAATATATTTAAGAAATATTTGCATGTATATA
>CM040921.1:2065000-2100000 GCA_023029165.1 Gobiocypris rarus | reverse complement strand
CCCTATCCATCCATCCCCTATCCATCCATCCATCCATCCATCCATCCATCCATCCATCTTTCCTCTATCTATCATACTCCATCCATCCATAAATCCATCCATCCATATCCATCTATCTTTCTTTTGAATTCTGCATCCTGTTTGTCGCCTCAATTGAAACTGAATTCAAATTCAGGAATTCATTTGGATTTTAAAAGGCATTCTCAATTCATTTCTGGATCTTGTATCTATAAGGAAACATCGGGAACTGTTTGATGCAACTAATGGTTCTTCATTAAGGTTTCTGACAAGAAGATGGATATGCATACATCACTGATTTCTCCTATAACATCTCATTTGGTTGTGAATACATGTGCCGACTCTGAGAATATAACCAAACCCATCTGAAAGAGGTTTACTCCCCCAAAACGTTAAACATTGAGGCACACAGAGCTGATTTAAAAGCCTGGCCTGTCTTTGTTTAAAATGATATATGAATTCCCATTAAAAGCGTTTCAATGCGGCCAAGCCGAGTGTTTAGAAATCATTTAAAGAGATCGGGACAATGGCGAAAGAGAGAGAGCCGCACCGCCTCCAGCCACACATCAGCAAAACAAACCCACACGGAGAGAGAGAGAGCCCAGCACGGACACAAAAGGGTTAAGCTATCAGATCATTATGTGTGTGAGAGAAAGAAAGAGAAAGAGCTGGGACGGATGTTTCTGTTCCCCTTCCCCCTCCGTCTCCTTCTGTTCTTCCGCCATATGGAGCTGATGGGGGTGCGAGCGGACAGCTGGAGTCTCCAACAGTCACCTGTGTCCAAATCCACCGCAGAAGAAAAATCACAAAGCACTTCCTCACAGTTTCTAGATATTAATGGAGAGCAAACGGAGATGTTCTGCTCCGGATCAGGGCTCCAGATTCACCTGAGATTCTTACGAATACAATTCTGCTTCAATGCAGTTTTCTTACTTAAGTAAGTAGGAATATTTTGTATTTCAAAAAAAAAAGATTGTTAAGATTGTTCTTAAAAAGAATCTTTTTAACAGTTTTTCCCTAAAGTTAGCATAAACTGCAACTTCATAGTCCAACATCCATTCATCCTCCATCTATCTTTATGTCTGTCCAGCCGTCCACCCTTCATCCATTAATCCATCTATCTGTCCGTCCATCTTTCATCCATTAATCCATCTATCCATCCGTCCGTCCATCTATCTGTCCGTCCATCTTTCATCCATTAATCCATCTATCCATCCGTCCATCCATCTATCTGTCCGTCCATCCTTCATCCATTAATCCATCTATCCATCCGTCCATCCATCTATCTGTCCGTCCATCTTTCATCCATTAATCCATCTATCCATCCGTCCATCCATCTATCTGTCCGTCCATCCTTCATCCATTAATCCATCTATCCATCTATCTGTCCGTCCATCCTTCATCCATTAATCCATCTATCCATCCGTCCATCCTTCATCCATTAATCCATCCGTCCATCCTTCCATCTATGTCATCCATCCATCCATCCATCCTTCATCCATGTCCATCCATCCATCCATCCTTCATCCATCTTTCCATCCGTCCATCTATCTGTCCGTCCATCTTTCATCCATTAATCCATCTATCTGTCTGTCCATCCTTCCATCTATGTCATCCATCCATCTGTATGTCCATCTTTCTAACCATCCATCCATCATTCATCCATCCTTCATCCATCCATCCAGCCGTCCACCTTTCATCTATCCATTCATCCATCTATATGTCTGTCCATCCGTCCACCCTTCATCCATTAATCCATCTATCCATCCGTCTATCTATCTATCTGTCCGTCCATCCTTCCATCTATTCATCCATCTATCCATCTGTCCATCTATGTCATCCATCCATCCATCCGTCTGTCCATCTATCCATCCATCAGTACATCCGTTCATCCATCCATCCATCTATATGTCCGTCCATCCTTCATCCATCCATCCATCATTTGTCTGTCTTTCTATCTGTGCCATCCATCTATCCATCCATCCGTTATGTATCTGCATACTAAAAAGTATACATTTCTATTCTAGGAATTTACATTAATTTTAATTACACAAATTCCTGTTGTAATTCTGCATCCTGTGTCGCCTCAATTCAAATTGAATTCAAATTCAGGAATTGTTCAGGCATTTTTCATTCATTTCTGGATCTATCGCGAATCTTTAATGAAACACTAGGAAATGTTTCTATAAAACAGTCTGTATAAGATTTATGACAAGAATATGGATATGCACATATCAGTGATTTCTCCAAAAACATCTTATGAAATTATACTGGGTTGATTTGGTTGTGAATACATGAGCTGAGCGACACAAAGAGTTGATGCAAAAGCCCGGCCTGTCTTTGTTTAAAATTATATATAACAATTGGGTTGTTTCAGTTTAATTGCTGTAATTAAATGCAAATAATAAAATGCATTTATAAAACGATCTTCGAAACCTGCACTCAAATCTCAGAACTCAAATGCTCTGTATTCTTACTGACAACTCTCGTTTAAAGAAATGTAGGAGAAACATAAGACAAAGTTGAAGGAACATTACTGAAATATCTCCATTGGTTCTCTGAGCTCTGAAAGAGCAACATCTGAGCAATAAAGTTCCTGTGGGGAGGGAAAGAGGAAAAGAGGAGTTTGACAGGAGGAGAGAGAGGCGGGAGGGCGAGTTAAAGAAAGGAAGGCAAAACAAAAGCTGCACCTGGTGCCTATCAGTCCACACACACACACACACACACACACACTCACACATCTGCTGCTCTCTCGCAGCACATGCAACAGGTTGAAGCCTCGTGTACCCTGACAACAGAGCGAATGACAGCGTCACTGCACGTTAAATCCTCTCAGCTTTTCAATTAAAACATCACGTCCTGACCCTGAGCTCATCAACGTCACTCACTTTAACTTCATTTATAGGCTCAGCCTCACGCAGAGGATTCAAATCTTACACGTGCAGAAACTGGACACTGATTTACTGGCGCTTTTAGCTCTTTAGAGGTTATTCAATAGCATTTGAAGATCTGTACTTAATATTTAAACTTACAGAAGCATACTTTAAGTTTGGGGTCGGTATGATTTTGTCATGTTTTTGAAAGAGGTCTCTTCTGCTTTTGTTTGACATGTATGTCAGACTGCATTTACAGCTTGTTTTTGTTTGAGAAGGATTTCACACATTCACACACACTTCGATGCACATTTGCATGATTAAGTGAAGGAAACGGTTATTGATACACTGATGATAATATCCACTAACAGGAAACTGCTTGTGCAAAAGCTTTTGAAGTGTGTGTGTGTGTGTGTGTGTGTCATGACTAAAGTCACTGTCCTTTGGCTCATCGGAAGCATCTGCTCATTGAATTGCTGCCCTTCTGACCTCTGTGGGACTAATTGATTGGCCGGGTTATCAATCACTCAACGGCTGCTCTGATTGGCTCATTCCGCTTGGTTTTAGAAACACAGAGATCAAGCCGACTCCATAAGAGTCCGTTGAAAGGTTAATGTGTGATATAAGCAGGGTCTCAGTCCTGTTCCCTGTCCCAGCTGCAGCGTCTCAGGCCTGATGCTGAACGCGTGGGAGAACAAACACTCAGTCCAGATGCTCAACAGGCCGTCCACGATCTGGACCAAATCTTAACATATCGGTCACTAATGGAGGCTGACATATGAATTCTGAAGCATGTAAATAAAAATAAAATTAAATATAAATATCATCATACAACGCATGTGACAAAATGACTAAAACTAACTAAAATAAAGTTAAACATAGATATTTAAAAAAAAAAATTATAAAAGCATATATCAAAATTTAAAAAACTAAACTAAAATTAGTTAAATAGACATAGACAAATAGACAAAAATAATAATAAATACATATTTTTAAAAAAATAATAAAAATGATAAACGCAATTAAAATGGCTAAAACTTAAACAAAATTCAAATATGAATTAGTGTCATATAAATCATGCTAAAATGACTTTGACACAAATTTAACAAAAATCTCCTGTGATTTTTACTATTAATTTACCATGGTATTTGTTTAGGAGTATGATGCATGAATATTTAATAACATTTAATACCATAATAAATATCAAAAGATCCACGCTTCTGATAGCATCGCTCTCACACACAGCAAGCACTGGGTCAAGCGCCGTTAGATCTTCTAATTGTGAGGCCTTTAAAGACAAAACGTCTGCAGCGAGGCTCCTCCGGGGCCCCTGAGGGCCTCCACGAGTGCTGTTCGGGGTCATCGAGCACAAGCCACCCAGCGCTGCGTCTTCACTAGAGCTGATGTCCGACAGACCCTCGGACCACACAGGAGGTCAAAGGTTTTAACGGCAAGTGGGAGTGAAGCGGGACAATGGTGTGATTGAGCGCCGCCGCACACACACCTCCATCACACACAACAGTAAAACGGTTGTTTTAAGGCTAATCGCTCGGATACGTCGCTGACTTGATGAGACAAGACGACAGTTAGCGTTGCTTTAGCAGAGCTAATGGGGAACTTCCTGCCTTCTGCTCAATCTGTGTGTGTGTGTGTGTGTGTGTGTGTGTGTGTGTGTGTGTGTGTGTGTGTGTGTGTGTGTGTGTGTGTGTGTGTGTGTGTGTGTGTGTGTGTGTGTGATACTATGATTTTGTAGGTGTTTGTTTTTTGTCTTTTTATGTATGTTTCTTTTCCCCCTATTTCAAATTTTTTTTTATTTGTATGTTCTTGTAAAGCGCTTTGGAACTTTTAAAGGCGCTATAAAAATTATGTTTATTATTATTAAATATAAAAAATATTAATTATATTATTAATATTATAATAAAAGTCATTACTTGACATTAAATAAACATTTCCTGAAATTAAATTAAAATATTATTTAAAAATATTTCCGCTATAGTTGCCAAGGCGATATTTATTATTTTAGTTTACTGTAAGTAACATGACTAAACGTAAATAAACTAAAACTAGACATTAATAAAAATGCACACAACAAAATTACTAACATTAAATTAAAATCTTAATATCAATGATACTAAAATAAAGATATACACTATACTATTCAAAGGTTTGATACTTAAAGAAAATATTTATTCAGCAAGGATTTATTCAGTGTGGATCAAATGTGGATTTTTTTGAATGATTAGTGAAGGATCATGTGACACTGAAGACTGGAGTAATGATGATAAACTCAGCTTTGATCACAGGAATAAATCACATTTTACTATATATTCACTCAGAGAACAGCTGATCTACACTGGAGGAATATTACACTGTTTTTTTGCTCAAATAAATACAGCTTCGGTGAGCAGAAGAGACTTCTTTCTAAAAAGCTTACCAACCTCTAGTATAGTGTTATGAACTGATCCCATCACTCTGCTAAAGTACACTAAATGTCTTAAGCAAAGTAATGATGTAAAACACTAGAGATGGTGGTAAAATGTGCTTTCAGCACTAGTTTGATTCCAGTCCAAAGCTCTGAGCTTGTACAGAAAAGCAGACAGCAAGTCTACAGGGAAAAAATAAATAAAATCACACACACACACACACACACTGCTGTCAGTATGACGGTGTGCAGTCGTCCTCAGGCTGTAGATTGTGTTAATGTGACACACAACAGACCTGCAGAAACACACAACGCTCAGAGACGGATGTCAGTCCCAAATCACAATGTGACCGAATCTGAGTGTGAAACACAAGAGATGGACTCAGACATGATTCAGCTCTATACTCTCACTGGATGAAACATCGAGTCTCCTGAGCAACATCACGTCTAGGTGACATAGAGCTGATTGCTTGATCTCTGAACGGTTAATGAAGCGATCGCTCAAACTCTCTCCTCCGTCTGCAGCTCCGCTCAGCTCACCTGAAGCTCCTGCCACGTGGAGCCACAAAACCATCACACTTGATTCACCGGGAAGGATTTTTATGGAGATTACACTCGCAACAGATGATGAAATATTCTAGAGTGGAGCAGAAACACTTTCCATGATGTTATTCATTTCCACTGACCTCTTTAAAGACACAAATCACTATTTCAAAATCTTCCCTGATTATTCCAGCTTTTCCATAACAGTGAGAACATGAATTATATATAATCATATATAAGTGCTGTCAAGTGATTAATCACATCCAAAATAAAAGTTTGTGTTTACATAATATATGTGTGTGTGCTGTGAATAATTATTATGTATATATATATATATATATATATATATATATATATATATATATATATATATATATATATATATATATATATATATATATATATACACACATACACACACAAACAAATAAAAAAAGTCATTTGCATGCATTTAACCCCATTCATATTATTGTAATTTTAATCATATAGTATTATAATAATATTAATAATAATATAACACATTAATGTAGTAATTTAGATGCACTAACCAGATGGACTATGACAGCGGTGCATTAGTGTATTTTTAAACCATTACCAAATTGTATATGATACCACGGTACTGAATCCATATACCATATTCATGTGTGCCAGATGATTAAATCAAAAAAAGAGATAACTCTAACTGTGAAGACAGAGCTGTGGAAGTACCATAGTAAAGTGATGGTATATTTGATATAAACTATGCCAGTGAAATGCATGTGCCATGATATTTACAATGCAAAGCACTGCAAGATGCTTCCTATGATAAATTCATTTTCAAACACAGAGTTCTCCATTGACCTTTCAATCCACACTATTACTGTAGTATTACTATGCTGAAGATGTGGTTATCAAGAACCTCATAAATGCCATTTTAGGAAGAACAAACGCAGATGAAGCTCACCTCCTCTCTCTGATAGTCCTCTCCTGCTCGTGTCTTATTCCAAACAGTGTAAATCACTCTGGTTTATCTGGCCGCTCGTTCATATGTGAGGCATGTGTCTGAAACTCTCTCACATATGTGAGCGCTGCAGTCCGAGTCCTTCCCACCGCCAGCGAGGCACAGATGGACTCCAGATGGGTTATGGGATTTAGAAAGTCTTCCACGCCTCCCTCTCTCTCTCTCTCTCTCTCCCTCTCTCTCTCTGTCTGCAGAGCTGATGTCACCGCCCAAGTCACGCCCACTGTATGGCTCCTGGCCAATCAGCCGCTGCTCTATTCAATACATTAAACTAGAGGAGGCTCATTAACATAACTAACTGCCCTGGCACTCAAAGGCTAAACAAAGTGCATGCCAGATGAAGGGAGGGGGTAGTTACCCATAACACCTCACACTGTGTGTGTCGTTACTATAGTCTGAATTATTCAACATCTCGCGCTGTTCACATGCAAAAAGTGCTGTTTTATTGCTCAAAGATTGCTCTCTTATAGCTCATGAGACCTAATTGATGTCACATGTTTCTTTGCTCAGGAGAAATCATGTTGATGTAAGAGCACAGAGCTGTGTGTGTGTGTTTGTGTATGTGTGTATGTGTGTGTGTGTGTTTGCGATATATCAGGACACAAATGTGTATAATGACATGGGTATGACACTGGTATTACAGAAGAGAGTGACTTATGAGGACGTTCCCCATGTCCTCACTTTTCAAAATGCTTATAAATCACACAGGATGAGTTTTTTTTCACAGAAAGTAAACTGTGCAGTCTCCTGTGATGGGTAGTGTGTGTGTGTGTGTGTGTGTGTGTGTGTGTAGGGGTGTGTGTGTGTGTGTGTGTGTGTGTGTGTGTGTGTGTGTGTGTGTGTGTGTGTGTGTGTGTGTGATGGGTAGGTTTAGGGGCAGTGTGTGTGTGTGTGTGTGTGTGTGTGTGTATGTGTGTGATGGGTAGGTTTAGGGGCAGTGTGTGAGTGCGTGTGTGTGTGTGTGTGTGTGTATGTGTGTGATGGGTAGGTTTAGGGGCAGTGTGTGAGTGCGTGTGTGTGTGTGTGTGTGTGTGTGTGTGTGTGTGTGTGTGTGTGATGGGTAGGTTTAGGGGCAGGGGCAGTGTAGGGGGATAGAAAATATGGTTTGTACAGTATAAAATGCATTACGCCTATGGAATGTCCCCACATTTCACAAAAACAAACATGTGTGTGTGTGTGTGTGTGTGTGTGTGTGTGTGTGTGGACTGGTAATCCCTACTGTATGGGGACAAAATGTCCCCACAAAGATGGCAATATCCAAAATCCTTGTCCTTGTGGGGACATTTTTTGGTCCCCATGAGGAAAACATCTTATAAATCACACTAAGTGATGTTTTTTGAAAAAGTAAAAATGCAGCATGTCTCCTGTGATGGGTAGGTTTAGGGGCAGGGGCAGTGTGTGTGTGTGTGTGTGTGTGTGTGTGTGTGTGTGATGGGTAGGTAGGGGCAGTGTGTGTGTGTGTGTGTGTGTGTGTGTGTGTGTGTGTGTGTGTGTGTGTGTGTGTGTGTGTGTGTGTGTGTGTGATGGGTAGGTTTAGGGGCAGGGGCAGTGTAGGGGGATAGAAAATACGGTTTGTACAGTATAAAATGCATTACGCCTATGGAATGTCCCCATAAAACATGGAAACACAACATGTGTGTGTGTGTGTGTGTGTGTGTGTGTGTGTGTGTGTGTGTGTGTGTGTGTGTGTGTGTGTGTGTGTGTGTGTGTGTGTGTGTGTGTGATGTGTGTGTGAGTTTTACATTTGGTAATATGTTTATTTGTTTGTTTTTCATGGACAGATATTATAAACTTTCCCTAAACAAAGAAAGAACAGCCAAACTGAGTGATTATTAATAAACCCTTCATGTGCCCGTCAGATCATTTTCTTTTCACCTGGGGCGAGGGAGGCGAAGTTTAATAAAATCTGACATGTAATAAGAAACATTATCTACAATATGGTGTCATGTGACACAAGCTCTCTATCCCCTTCTCCATCTACTTCAAGACAAATAAACAGAGCCCTGACCAGCGGCCAATCTCTCCTCCTGTCCAAAAAAGAAAGTCAGAAATGCATGACCTCACGCTCAGAGACTTCTCAAGCCTTTGGCATCACAGAGAGAGAGAACGAAACACGATACGAGCAGGAATAACAAGAATTCATCAAGTTTAGGAAAAGAGCGATACAGTTAACGGGCCAGTACTGGAGATTATCGCCTGATAACAGAAATCAGCATTCAGACTAAATCAACTGACTTTTGGTGAATTTTGAGATTTTTAAAGTAAATATAATACAAAAATAAATCAAAAATATTACCTAAATTAAATATATGCGCGTACATAAAATATATTTTTTATTTAAATTGAATATTTATTTTTTTATTTTATATATATCCAAATTTGTGAAGAATTTTTGGGTATAATATGTCACAGTTTATTTTTTACTGCACTGACTAGTAAAAAAATTATATCTGGTGTCTGAATCAATTTTGGTTTGACTGTATATTATATTATATTATATATATAAATGTATATGCATGAAAACTAACAACACTAGCCCATCATATGCTGTTTATCATAAACAATGCACGTATAGAGTGAGTAAAAATCAAGCCGCGACGTAAACTCTGTTGCGTGTGTGCAAACAGTGATCTGAGCTCTTTAGGGAGCGTGTTTGGGCTGCTTCTTGAGCTAATGAGCGTTAACACCAGCTCCCTTCATTTGCATGTAAATGCACATCTATAAAGCTCGGCTTAAACAAAAAAACGACTTTCTGCTCTGAAATGCATCTGAAAGGAGTGTGTGGCCATCACACCACATATGGAGACGCCACAGAAGGTCTGTTTCCAATGAAAAACCCTGTGTGTGCTGGGAATGACAGAAGACTAGCTCTGTTCTAAAGTGTGCTGCCTACCTAGAGAGCATTTTAAGGCAACAAACACCTCAAAAGCTCACGCTTTCTTCTAAAATGCCTTATTTGAGCCATTATATTGCTTTATACTTCAAGATGAAGGCAATACCAAAATGCACTAGGACACACGGTGTGGAAAAACATCTAAGATAGCAGACACAACAAGGGAATTGTAATATATTTAGGCAAAGATAGCTCTGATCTATTTTAGCTAATAATTGTATGTGCTATGACTTTTCTGTGCTTATGGAGTATTATGTTGACATACTAAACTAACAACACAAATATCAATATATTTGACTCCAAAACAGCAACTTTTACATACTCTTAAAAATAAAAGGTTCTTTATTGTTTCCATGATGAACCTTTCACATCCATGGAATCTTTATAACGTAAAGGTTTTTCACACTAAGAAAAAAAATGGTTCTTTTTAAGAATTTTTCATTGAAAACGTTCTTTTTGGAACCAAAAATGAAAAAAAAAACCTTTATTGAGAGCACATGTAAAGCACACGAGTCAAATTGTTTCATTCAGGGTGAAAATGTTCTTTTAAACACATTATAAAGAGCACAGGAGCCTGTTTCTATCCAAAGCGTTACAATCCTTCAATTCCATCTGCAAGACGTTTCCTCCATCTGTGGACGTAACGCAGCAGGGCGACAGATGTGAACACACTCGTCCTGAACTCAAACACACACACACACACACACACACACACACACACACAGTTCCAAATCCACATCCAATCTCCTCCACACCAAAATCTCTTTCCAAGCACTTCTCTGCGTCCGTCAGTCTCTCTCTCTCTGTTTGTAGTGGCATTCCTGCTCGGCTCTCGGCTCCAGCGTGTCTGGCCGCGCTGCACGCCTGGGAGCCATTAGTTTAAGTAAAGCCTGACACACACACACACTCGACTCCTCTTACAAGACATACAGACAGAGTGTGTTTGTATGTAAGTGAGCAGACGTGTGTGAAAGAGTTTTGTGTGTGTGTTTACTTATAGTTTGGGGACCAGATTGTCCCCAGAAGTGAGTTAAATCTGACTAAACCTCCCTTTGGGGTCATCAGGGAATGCACTCGATTCAAATCAGTGAGCAGCGAGTGATTTTCTCATTGTCTTTTGTAGTTTAATTAGCATTAATGACACAGACGGCAGCAGGAATATTAGGCTGCTGTCACTTTAAGAGCAAATGCACGGATCCAATATACTGATACTCATGCGTTTTTTTTCCGCAATTCATTTTGAAGGGGTGGTTGATTATGATTTGACTTTTTTTAACTTTATCCAGTATGTAGTGTTGCTGTTTGAGCATAAACAACATCTGCAAAGTTACTCGAAGTTCAAAGGAAAGGACTACAATAAACGGCAACGAGCTTCTTCAAGGGGTTAGTGACATCACAACATTTACATAAACCCCGCCCCCGGGAACACACAACAAAGGCCATGTTGAGAAGAGGAAGAGGTGATGTAGTTGAGCACATCTGGGAGTCTGCTCAAGTTGTACGAACACAAATGCATTAGCATGTCATAAAGCAAGATGACATCATCAGTTATAACCATAACCGTGCCTCGCTGTTCTCTCTTCATCAGCAGATATTCTCATCAACAGTTCCCACACCAGCGGTTTATAGATTATCATGACAGGATATGCTAATCAATGACTGAAGATGGTTAGCTCATAAACTCCTCCTCTATCCCTTCAGGAGCGTCCTGTCTCATTCTACATGTTGTCTCTTCTTCTGGAGTCTCTCCATCATTGTCCAGCTCCGGTTTTATCATAAAAGGCTGAACAGTTTCGGACACGTTCAGTGTGTGTCTGCGTGAGGTAATCGGAGCTGCTAACACGAGCTCTTGAAGCTCCGCCCTCTTCTTGAAAGGGGGCGGGGAGCAGCAGCTCATTTGCATTTAAAGGGACACACACAAAAACAGCACGTTTTTGCTCATCCTCAAAAAGTGACAATTTTAACATGCTATAAAAAAATTATTTGCTATATTTTGAGCTAAAGCTTCACACACACACTGGGGACATTAGAGACGTATTTACATCTTGTAAAAAGGGGCATTATAGGACCTCTAAGGCATTAATGACGGTGTTTATGAGGGTACTCGCAAAGATGGGCATTTTGACACATAAGTGTCTGTATTTGACTGTTGAATCTCAATTAGGTGTCAAAAACAACTCAGTACTCTCACACGCTGTGCATATAGAGAAATGAGTTTTCATTGCACTTCAACAATCACTTGCTTTAAACGGCAATGCCTAAAAATTCATGCAAATAAGCTTTCGTGAGGGCAGCACGGCAATGTATATTTTGGCTATAAAAATCTCTACCGGTTGACATATTTCTATCAGTTAATCATGTCTGCAGGTATATCCCCACCCCTAATTACCATTATTTCATATTTTTAGCCATGCAGTATTGTGTGCAGTATTCAGTGCTTGTTTTTCATTGTGAAACAGTGTTCAAACCCTCCCCCAAACCCTTCAGCTACTGTCACACTATACTGGCTTAGTGTAGCTAAGTTAGTACCGGCAGTTAGTTACTCCCCAACACCGGTGCGTCTGTCCGAGTGCATGTGCACGAGTCTGCACTTACAATTTATGAGCGGTGGGTCACACTCTCTCTTGGCAACCTTACCCTAAAGTTTCCACTTTGGGAGCCAAGAAGAGAGAAACAACACACACACACACACACACACACAGTTTTCTGTTAGACAGATATAATGACCATCAAATGACCAGTATACACACAGCAACCCCACCATTCTCAGAATCTAAAACATGATGTAACCATCATATTTGTTCATGCATGTAAATAATTAATGTTATTATGTTTGTCCCTCAGAACCAATTAGTAGAATACAAGCTGTTTGATGCTCAATCAGATGGAAAAATTGAATTTTTCAAAGTAAATAAAAATAAGATTATTGCATTGTGATTTACAAGAAAATACTTCTTTCTACTTCAAAGTAGGGGTGCACCGATCCAACTTTTTCAGTCCCGATACCGATACCGATGCCTGGGCTTTATGTATCTGTCGATACCCGATACCGATCCGATACTATCGTTGAATTAATTATAAACTGAATACCTTCCACCTTATACCTTCCTTGAAGAGACTAAAGGCTTTACTAACTAGACATAACTAAGACAAAATAACAGATGTAAAGTGTTGAATTCTTATTTATTTAAAATATCAGTGGGGCGATATTGATTTCGATGTTGATTCAGAATCAATTCATATATATAGCCTACTGTACATATAAGGTAAAATGTGTTCATCTTAGCACTATTTTAAACATTTCTTGGGTCAAATGATGTGCTCGCATTCATTAATATTGACTTGTATTATTAACATTTAAAAATTTCACATTAAAGAAATCTAGTGTTTGATCATATCTAAATATTTATTAAAATGCAAAACTGCAATACTTTTTAGAGCACCTAGATTAGATCCATGTATATTTATTAAAGAGCCATAAAGGCACCTGGGTAATGGCATTACAAATGAACATTATTATTTTTTAGCCTCAAAATGACTCTTTGAATTGGAATTCTCTATTTTAACATTAATTACTACACCAATTGTAATATAAATAATAATAAAAAAATATTTTAAGTGGTCATTAATTGACAATTATTGCACAAATAGTATTTAGTTCCAAAGGATCTCCTCAAAATATTCAATAAATATTATTGAACTAAAATATAGAACATTTATTTAATTGAAAAACAGTTACGGTGTATGGTCACATTTGACCATCAATGAGTGTGAGCAATTAGTAAGGAATACCTGAGGGCTAAATACAAGAATAACATTGCATCTCTACCACTCTCCTTAATAAAACGATCATGTAAATGTGGTTGACTTAATAATCAATGCACATTATGCTGTACTGTCTACCAAAACGTGCTGCAAACATCTGTATAGTGAAACTGTTGTGTATCCGCTTAAGCCATTTCAAATGCATGAACCGCGTGACCGCGCGATCCAGCTAATTTGATCGGTGCACCCCTACTTCAAAATGTCCCATTTTATTCAGTGTTAATTGCTATTTCTGCGTACATATTTGTGAAATTATTCGTGAAATTTGTTTCTACATCAGCTGTTGTCAGTGTATAAAAAAAATATGTGAAACAATACGAAGTATTCAATAGTAAATGTTAAAATAACAGTATTATGCTGTGACATGACCTCAAGATGCTGCATAATTCAGAAATCTTGGAAATAAAATGTTTCTTCTGTATTTTCTGCATGTCATATTTTACACAATCTTTTATTATTTCACAAAAAATTAGGAATGCATATGCCAATATGAACATTTTGGCCGATATTGTTAACTCTATATTTTTGAAAGCCGATAATCGATGTATTGGCCGACAAATATTTTTTGAGCCTGATTACAAAAATACAAATATCACCATTAAATGCCATGTTCTCATGATCATTTTATGTAGCTTATATGACAGACTTGTGCTGTGCATGTTGCACTTAACCCTCATCTGTCCATGTTTATAATATTTTTTGTGTTTTATTTTATTTACCTTTAAATGAATAGATTTGATCAATAAATAATATCATTCAAGCACATTCTTTCAACTTAAATTCAAAATAACTCAACATGTCATGTATAACCCTTTTAATTCAGCTCAGAATATCTCACATTGGGTGTCTCTGCCGAAGAAAAAAAATATATAAGAGGATATTTCATGACTCTAGATGGCCTTATAGCTCTATATGGAGCGGATGAGCTGTTCCGCTGGGTCCTAAAGTAAGTCTATCTTTAGAATGCATTCAGATACACATGTAGAATAATACAAATTTGAGCATTTTTAGGGTTTTCTATGTGTACTATGTGCATTGCATTAATTCCTAAGGGGTTAAATTAACCCGGGAGGGACTGATTTGTTACTTTTTTACATTTCAAACACATAAACTCCTCGGATCCAGTCAATTTTTTAATGTATCCGTGGTTCAAGTGCGACAAAAGTCCTAAAGTATTGGACCACTCCAATTAACTTTTTTTTTTTTAAATTATTATAATTAAAGGTTTAAGTGATCCAAATCATATTTCAAGCAATTTCAAACCGAACAGTGCACATCTGAAGGAAATAATCCATTATTTATATCGGCCGATATATCGTGCATCCCTACTAAAAATGTCCAAGAGCAGCAGGCCGGATATCAGCTCTTCATCTGACATGAACCTTGTGAAAGTTTATCTGAAAATCTCCTTTAAAGTGACGAGGAGGAATTCACTGCCTTGTTTTACAAGAGAAGAACTGATGTGAAGCACATCAGACAGAGAAACACACACCGCTCCATACCGAAGAGGTCAAGTCCCAAACGGACACTCGAGTGTAAACAACCTCCGGACTATATTTAAGACTTCTATATGATCACTTCATTCAGATATAATCGCACACAAATAGCAGCTCTAGAACAAAACTTGAATATCATTGCATTGAATACAAAATATCAAAGCAAAACGTTTGTTTATTAGACTTTTACAGGATAAAAAAGATCATGAGGGCATAAAATCAACATTCAAATGCACGAGAAACCGAGTTATTTTTAATTTAGTTTTCTAGTGCAAAGACATTCACACATTTGCAAGTGAGATTTGCACTTTCTGAGGCCGTTGCATAATGAAAGGAGGACGTAGGCAGTGACCTTGAGCCTGATTTGGAGGTGTATGTATCAGATACAAGTAGCGCTACTGAAATAAAAAGCATCCGGAATCTCATCCGAGTGGGATGAAAGCATGGAAGAGATAACACTGCGGGAATGGGGAGACACAAAGAGCTGTGTGTTGGGCCTTTATGTGTGGGAACGAAAACTAAGACACAAGGAGAGAGAGAGAGATAGAGATAGAGATAGAGAGAGAGAGAGAGAGAGAGAGAGAGAGAGAGAGAGAGAGAGAGAGAGAGAGAGACAGTCGATGAAAGAGACAGTGTTCAGACTGGAATAGCTGCTAACTGCTGTTTTAGATGTAATTTATGCTTCTACTTATTTGCATACACTTGCATGCAAAAATATTGCATTTGCAAATAAATATGTATATATATATATAGCATGTATCATAAATAGTATGAGCAGTAGAAAAACAGCTTAAAACAGGATAAAAGTCTGTATCTCTTGTTCTCCTCCACCACACCTGTGTTTATTCTGAATTCTCAGTCCATTTTTGGCCTCAAGGCATGAGAGCAGCTGTGTTATTGGCACAAACACACACACGCTCACACACACACTTCGAGCCACACACACCTGTGTTTGCAGGTGGCTCAGATGGAGTATGTATAGAGAACACCTGGAGAGAAAGAGAGACGGAGAGAGACAGAAAGAGAGCACCCATGGGGCTTTTTACAATGTAAACCAAGGACTTAATTATAGTTGTGCAGATAAGAAGGGAAAGGGGATCTTGAGTGTGTATGTGTGTGTGTGTGTGTGTGTGTGTGTGTGTGTGTGTGTGTGTGTGTGTGTGTGTGTGTGTGAGCGTGCCTTCCCTAAGGTTGGATTGCAGGATCTGTTCTGGCTTGTCAAGACCACCGTTTCCCACAATACCTTTGGCATGTTTACTAGTGCTGGAATGCCTGAATCCTTTTGGTGAATCGGTTGTTTCAAACGGTTTGTTTCAATGATCCAGTTCATCAATCACTTTACATCATCACTATTTCAAAACCTAATGACCTAACATAAATTTACACTGACTATCTGTTAAAATGTTAACTTAATGAGGTTTAATTTACGGTAGTATGCTATGTAGGCAACGATGCAGCTCACTAGGTTTTGAACAGACAGAATAAATCGTCTTCACAAATGAATTGTTCAGTATTTCATGAACTAGCTCACTGAAATGAACCGACTCACTGATTCGTTCACTGACTCAGAGGAGACATAAACACTGGCCTCACATGCTGGAAATCACACTCACATTCATGGGAGAGATATCATTACAGCACTCACAAAAACAGACAAAAATAAAGCGTCTCATTCACTCTCCCGTTCATTCAGAAGCTCTACTGGCAATTCTACAGGAGAAATATAATGGATCATTGAAATATGACACAGACATCCTGTTTAATGCAGCCGTATGGCCTGAAGCATGGGAAACAGTTGGGAATACACACACACACACACACACACACATCAGGTCTCAATGTCAACGCTCTGGTCAGTTCTCACAGTCTGGACTGAAGGCGATTTTTATCCCCTCTTTTTTTTTTTAAATAGTCAATCGACCGCAAAACAGCTGGATTTCCCATCATCCCGTGAGAGAGAGAGAGAGAGAGAGAGAGAGAGAGAGAGAGAGAGAGAGAGAGAGAGAGAGAGAGAGAGAGAGAGAGAGAGAGAGAGAGAGAGAGAGAGAGAGAGAGAGAGAGAGAGAGAGAGAGAGAGAGAGAGAGAGAGAGAGAGAGAGAGAGTATAAGTATAAGTATAGTGTAATTGAATGTCATCTGCTGGATTTATTTTCATTTTCAAATTGCATGTATGTGGGAATCTCACTTGTCAAAAGTATTTCAAGATATACTGTAAAAAAAATTAATTATCATTTTATTAATTAGTAATTATATAGTTTTATTAAATTTAATTAATTACAATATCACATTAATGAGAATGAGATTTGTTTTGTTTTTTTGCAATACAGTATTTGGTCAAGTGAAATGTATTTTATTGTCCTTAAAATAATCTTACAATGCAAATCTTAATGGTCCTAAAAATAGATTTTCTTTATGCAAAATAGTACCTGGATCAAGAGATTCAACCGTGCATCATCGTCGTTTTGCAATGTAAAGCTTAATGAAGCTGAACCTGAGATTACATAAAGTTCCAGAAAATATTCCTAAACTCCACAGAAATGTGGGTGGAGGGGTCATTCTCAAGCGGTGTGTGTGTGTGTGTGTGTGTGTGTGTGTGTATGGTGGGGGTCTTAAAAAGCTTTAATGGCATGATAAGCCCCTTTCACAAGCTCTTAAACGCTCCTCCCTCTGATAGACTCCTCAATGACTGCCGTCTTTGTCCCTCTTTAAACTCCCACCGGTGCAGAAAGAAGCAGAAAGTTCAGAGCACGATCAGCCATCCCAAAATAATCCCACCACTCACGTGCGGGAGGAGAAAGACTCCAAACCCTCCAAACTTCGAGTGCTTTGTTTTCGCAACAAGCGGATCAGCTGATAACCATCAGCCCCTGCAGACGATTGCAGAACAGTTCAAAAGACAACGAAACGCACCGCTGGCTGAGGAATCTGTTGTCCAAACTGCAGAAAGAGTCTTCAATGGGATAGTACACCCAAACACATTTGTGTTGTTGTTATTTACACACCGCCGGTTTCTTTCATGGAACACAAAAGAAGATTTGTTTCATTTAACAAACATTAAAAAAAAGCAATTCGTGACAATTGAATTAGAAAAAACTCCATATGATTAGCAAAGCGATATTCCAATTATTCACACAATAGTTTTATATGAATAATCTGCGCAAATCTTGCATGCACCCAAGGTCTTAAAACTCATTTGCTTAAGCACATTCACACACAGTGCTTCAAAATGCATCATGGTTTAATGTCAGTGAAGTCCAACACCATGAAGTCATCATAAAATCGCATTTTTGTAGACCAAAACCTGAAAAATTTGCATTTTAGCTCTTCTGATCAAACGTGATGCGTAACACGAGAATGAACCTCATTGGTTCTTGAGAAGCTCAAACGTGATGCGTAACACGAGAATGAACCTCATTGGTTCTTGAGAAGCTCAAATGTGATGCGTTACGCGAGAATGAACCTCATTGGTTCTTGAGAAGCTCAAGCGTGATGCGCGCGAGAATGAACCTCATTGGTTCTTGAGAAGCTCAAATGTGATGCGTTACGCGAGAATGAACCTCATTGGTTCTTGAGAAGCTCAAACGTGATGCGTAACGCAAGAATGAACCTCATTGGTTCTTGAGAAGCTCAAACGTGCTGCGTAACACGAGAATGAACCTCATTGGTTCTTGAGAAGCTCAAGCGTGATGCGTAACACGAGAATGAACCTCATTGGTTCTTGAGAAGCTCAAGCGTGATGCGTTACGCGAGAATGAACCTCATTGGTTCTTGAGAAGCTCAAACGTGATGCGTAACACAAGAATGAACCTCATTGGTTCTTGAGAAGCTCAAACGTGCTGCGTAACACAAGAATGAACCTCATTGGTTCTTGAGAAGCTCAAGCGTGATGCGTTACGAGAATGAACCTCATTGGTTCTTGAGAAGCTCAAGCGTGCTGCGTAACACGAGAATGAACCTCATTGGTTCTTGAGAATCTCAAACGTGATGCGTGATAACACAAGAATGAACCTCATTGGTTCTTGAGAAGCTCAAGCGTGCTGCGTAACACAAGAATGAACCTCATTGGTTCTTGAGAAGCTCAAGCGTGATGCGCGAGAATGAACCTCATTGGTTCTTGAGAAGCTCAAGCGTGCTGCGTAACGCTAGAATGAACCTCATTGGTTCTTGAGAAGCTCAAGCGTGATGCGTTACGCGAGAATGAACCTCATTGGTTCTTGAGAAGCTCAAGCGTGATGCGTAACGCGAGAATGAACCTCATTGGTTCTTGAGAAGCTCAAGCGTGCTGCGTAACACGGAATGAACCTCATTGGTTCTTGAGAAGCTCAAGCGTGCTGCGTAACACAAGAATGAACCTCATTGGTTCTTGAGAAGCTCAAGCGTGATGCGTAACACCAGAATGTACCTCATTGGTTCTTGAGAAGCTCAAGCGTGCTGCGTAACACGAGAATGAACCTCATTGGTTCTTGAGAAGCTCAAGCGTGCTGCGTAACACCAGAATGTACCTCATTGGTTCTTGAGAAGCTCAAGCGTGCTGCGTAACACCAGAATGTACCTCATTGGTTCTTGAGAAGCTCAAACGTGCTGCGTAACACAAGAATGAACCTCATTGGTTCTTGAGAAGCTCAAACGTGATGCGTAACACCAGAATGTACCTCATTGGTTCTTGAGAAGCTCAAGCGTGCTGCGTAACACCAGAATGTACCTCATTGGTTCTTGAGAAGCTCAAGCGTGCTGCGTAACACAAGAATGAACCTCATTGGTTCTTGAGAATCTCAAGCGTGATGCGTAACACAAGAATGAACCTCATTGGTTCTTGAGAAGCTCAAGCGTGCTGCGTAACACAGAATGAACCTCATTGGTTCTTGAGAAGCTCAAGCGTGATGCTGCGAGAATGAACCTCATTGGTTCTTGAGAAGCTCAAGCGTGCTGCGTAACGCTAGAATGAACCTCATTGGTTCTTGAGAAGCTCGAGCGTGCTGCGTAACACGGAATGAACCTCATTGGTTCTTGAGAAGCTCAAGCGTGCTGCGTAACACGGAATGAACCTCATTGGTTCTTGAGAAGCTCAAGCGTGCTGCGTAACGCGAGAATGAACCTCATTGGTTCTAGAGAAGCTCAAGCGTGCTGCGTAACACGAGAATGAACCTCATTGGTTCTAGAGAAGCTCAAAGCTCAAGCGTGCTGCGTAACACGAGAATGAACCTCATTGGTTCTTGAGAAGCTCAAACGCGTGCTGCGTAACGCGAGAATGAACCTCATTGGTTCTAGAGAAGCTCAAGCGTGCTGCGTAACGCGAGAATGAACCTCATTGGTTCTTGAGAAGCTCAAGCGTGCTGCGTAACGCGAGAATGAACCTCATTGGTTCTTGAGAAGCTCAAGCGTGCTGCGTAGCGAGAATGAACCTCATTGGTTCTAGAGAAGCTCAAGCGTGCTGCGTAACACGAGAATGAACCTCATTGGTTCTTGAGAAGCTCAAACGTGCTGCGTAACACGGGAATGAACCTCATTGGTTCTTGAGAAGCTCAAGCGTGCTGCGTAACGCGAGAATGAACCTCATTGGTTCTAGAGAAGCTCAAGCGTGCTGCGTAACACGAGAATGAACCTCATTGGTTCTTGAGAAGCTCAAACGTGATGCGTAACGCGAGAATGAACCTCATTGGTTCTTGAGAAGCTCAAGCGTGATGCGTAACACAAGAATGAACCTCATTGGTTCTTGAGAAGCTCAAGCGTGCTGCGTAACACGAGAATGAACCTCATTGGTTCTTGAGAAGCTCAAGCGTGCTGCGTAACACGAGAATGAACCTCATTGGTTCTTGAGAAGCTCAAGCGTGCTGCGTAACACGGAATGAACCTCATTGGTTCTAGAGAAGCTCAAGCGTGCTGCGTAACACGAGAATGAACCTCATTGGTTCTTGAGAAGCTCAAGCGTGCTGCGTGACACCAGAATGAACCTCATTGGTTCTTGAGAAGCTCAAGCGTGCTGCGTAACACGGGAATGAACCTCATTGGTTCTTGAGAAGCTCAAGCGTGATGCGTAACACGAGAATGAACCTCATTGGTTCTTGAGAAGCTCAAACGTGCTGCGTAACACGAGAATGAACCTCATTGGTTCTTGAGAAGCTCAAACGTGCTGCGTAACACAAGAATGAACCTCATTGGTTCTTGAGAAGCTCAAACGTGCTGCGTAACACCAGAATGAACCTCATTGGTTCTTGAGAAGCTCAAACGCCATGCGTAATATGCAGAATGAACCTCATTGGTTCTTGAGAAGCCTGCCGTGATGCGAATAACCAGAATGAACCTCATTGGTTCTTGAGAAGCTCAAGCGTGATGCGTAACACGTGAATGAACCTCATTGGCTCTTGCTTGAGATTCCGTTTACCATTTCTTATGTGTGAGTTGATGAATGTTTATATGTGAATAAAAGCCTAAATGAAATCTGTTCATCATATAAAGTGATTGCGTCTCTTCATAAAATTTGGACTAAACCACTCAATTCTGGATTAGTTTTACAACCCTTTATGAACTTTTTGAAGTGTCACAGTGTCAGTTGCGCAGCTGTCAATGGAGGGACAGAAAGCTATTCAATATAAAAATAATATTAATTTGTGTTTTGAAGATGAAAGAAAGTCTCACCGGTTTGAAACGACATGACGGAGAGTGGGAAAAAATCTGTTTTTTTGTTGAGTGAACCAGGGTGATCCAAACTTACGTGTTGGTCTACAAAAATACATCATCAATTCAGTCACAGTGCATACGCATGAGATTCAAGAGCAAGAGGGCAAGAGTTTGTGCAGCAGACTTTAGAGCAAGTAAATAATGACTAAGCAACTTTTCATTTTTAGGCTAAATGAAGTGTATCAAAACAAAGACAGTCAACACGTGAGGTTAATATTCGTGATGGCCGCAATCAGCAGCATATGAGGGAATCTGAAAGGGACTTTTCTAAACGGGGTCAGAGGCCCGACTCCAGGCGGTCCGGTCCTGTAATAATCAGAGTCTCCAGCAAAAACTGCCATTCTGGGCAACAGTCGCTTGTTGGTGGTGAGAGAACTATTCGCTGTGGAGCCTCGACATCTGGATTCAATCTTCCACAGCCTGTCCGCGCAGCGGTGGGCGACGAGAAACATCTGGTGGAGCTGATGTCAATTACTGCGTTGTGTTTCCCTTCCGAGATAATCCATCTAACACACACAAGCGCGTACACGCTCCTGCAAAAACGGCCTGCTGAGCAGCTAAACACAACAACGGGGTCAATGACATCCACATACACACACTAAGAATCATACTTAACTTTATCAGAGGACGTTTGACATCTTCAGCACTCGTTTGCAAACACATACAGATGCAAAAGTGCATGTTAGGTCTGTATGATATACTAGCATTTGCAAATGGGTGCGTTGAGCGTCCATTTTATTATGGCTGGGACTCAAAGGGTTTGGTAAATTGCTAATAGGACGCAGCTCTCAGCAGCTTTAAGAGGAGAACCATGAAGCCAAAGCGGGCCAAGATTGCCTCGTTTAAACACTAACAGCTGCTAAAACCAAGGTGGAGACCCATGCTTCATTCCCCACTCTTCTTACTCTCTTTCTGACGTGCACAAACTCTCCCACGCGACCGATCCGGAGCGCCATGTTGCCAGCGCTGGAGACCCCGACAGCAAGAGCCAAGAGCAATTAAAGTGCTAATTCAAACCTGAAGGGCCCTTTTGTCCTGTGTTTCCTTTCTTCAAGTCAGAGGATCGGAATCTAACCACCCTAACACACACACACACACACACACACACACAAACTTCCCGTCTTTCAAGAGCTCCAGCCAAAGCTGAAGGGGAAAATTACACCAAAGTTCTGAAGCTTCACGTTTCCAAATGGATCCGCACCAAAAAACTCACCAGAGGCTCATTAAAGAGGGATGAACACATTTAAGTTGCCAGGATGCTGGACAAAACCATATATATGATGGTTTGGAAATGGTCCAATGCACTTACAAAAAGTTTGGTTTGTTGGACACGTACCAGAGTATTAGCAAGTTTTCTAGACGTTTACCATGGTATTTTAGGATTGGAATACCATGCTACATGGGTTTTAGTACAATGGTATATTTCAAAAGTTTTACCATCTGAAACAATTAATAAATACTGAATGGTACAAAATCGTGATACCTTGAGATATACCATGCTACTGAAATGTATGTACATTGACATGGCACTTTCAAAATACAACAGTAAATGTTTTTTGTAATGACTCACTTTCACTTTCATGACTAGTCAATCACCAACACTCAAACATCCAACTAAAGCCCATCACGCCCTCAAGTGGTCAAAATGATCATCACATGATCTTCAACATCATCAGCAATTAGGCATTAGTTATTCAGGCCAAAGAAACAAACCCCAGGGGTAAAACAATGGCCTGCGTTCTTCTCAAGCACGAGTGACCCTGACAGCGCTGCAGTGGCACCATGACATTTCATTGTAAACACACACACACACACACACACACACACACACACACACTCCTCCTATAGATCAGTCCACTGAGCTGCACTGAAGTCCAGATGGTGTGAAACTTCACCGAAGGGATTAACGCCAAATCCTTCAGTGAGACACAAGAGAGGGTCCGTCTCAGACCCTCAAAACAGATTAGAGCTGGCTTACCATGCTATACAGACAGCTTGCCCTTACCAAACAGAAACCCTTGTATTAGCATGAAAATACACATGGTAGTTACTTTGATACTGTAGTATGGTAACTACTGGTGCTTTTATACATGCTACATCAGGGCACTTCAGAGAATACCATGATATGACCATCATTTGAGTGTCCAAACAAACAATCACGAGTGTAGGTAACACCACCCGTACAAAAAACTAGTGATGATACCAAGGTGCTTCATATACTATGGTATCTACCAAGAATACTATAGTAGTACCATGATAGTTGGTTTGATCTGCACTCTTACAGGAAAGTATCATGGTGTTTCATAAGCATGCCGTAACATTCTGTGGCATATATAACTTGCACACTAATAATCACTTTTAGTGATATATAAAGGAAAAGCATGAGATAATTTTACAATTTTCTGTAATATAAATATGGCCTAACATATTGTGGAATTACTCTCTGACATCATCATAAACATTGTTGAAAAATATTGGCAAATGGATAAAAAGAGCACAATGTAATGATATACTAAAGAATAACGCTTTAAAGTTCCCCGCACTAATACCATAGCTTAAAACACCCAGAAAGCCTCATGAACTGTTCCATTTGAATGCATTATGTTAAATGTGTTGTGATGGTTCATTTACTGAAGCGTTCTAGCGTTCAAATCAAGCAAATGGAACGCAGAAGAACGCTTTCGAACGCTCGTGACCCGGAGGCGCTGTTCGTACGGCGCATGCGCAGACTGACTGCAAATAATAATACAATAGCAATTAAGAAAGAACACGTTTTGAGTGAACGATACAATAGCGAGTGTAATGATTGTATACCGTGGCATGTTCGCCGTGCACCACTACATGTGTGTTATTGTCGCTGTTGTGTTGATGTTTTTTTTCTCTTTTGACACGCTATAACATCTGCACAAAATGCTACAATCAAACACGCACCACCCCGTCACACTTACATTGAAACGCGCCCGGGATCCCGACCATCTTGAGCTCTTCTCACGGCTTCACAGACTCCAGCCGGTGTGTGTGTTTAGTGCTTCTGCAGTCCAGTCTCCTCCACTGATAGATCCACGGACTCAGTGTGTGTGTGATGGGGGTCTGCTGAACACACACTGATAGATCCACGGACTCAGTGTGTGTGTGTGATGGGGGTCTGCTGAACACACACTGATAGATCCACGGACTCAGTGTGTGTGTGTGTGTGTGTGTGTGTGTGTGCGCGCGCGTGTGTGAACCGGGGTCTGATTTGAATCAATGGGAAAATGACAGCATGTACGCTATATATGTATAACTGTCTCACCATTCAAGCTGTAGTTCTACTATTTTCAAATACTTACATCATCATCAGCATACAAATATATTTCCCTGCTGGCTATGTTATTTGTCCATGATTGTAAAAAGGTGTGTATTGTGTTGGTAAATACATTTACATGAACCGTCCATTTATGAAAGACTGAAAATATCAAAAATAGGCCTTAATATAGGCTAATACTCGAATCAAGAAAATACTCCGGTTTGGATAATAAGCCATACACTATATTGTATGCTTTTTTTTTTTTTTGCTAACACATTAATTTATACTGTTATTATGGAATTAATACATTACAGATTTTACTAATAATGTATTGATTACTTCATCATATAGCAAGAATGTTCATTAGTTGCTGATGCAGTGATCATTAATAAATGGTTCATGAGTCATATTATTCGTGATTCTGTGCATTAGTTAAGCATGAATTATTGCATATGAGCACCCGTATTGTAAAGTGTTAGCTAAATAAGATTAAGGCCTTTTTTTATATTTTCAGGCTTGCATAAATGGACGGTTCATGTAAATGTAGGGGAGACCGGGAATGGTTGTAACATTTTTGACATTTCTGTCTATATCTTAGAGTACTTTTAAGCCAGTGTGTTCAAAATGTGATTCAAACTAGTCACAAGTGTCTGCTATTAAATGAGATGGCTATTATCTTTGAAACTAAACATGCATTTTCTGTTTGTGTTGCAACACGAGGAGTGAAATGTTACAATTCCCCCCATAGTCTGGGTCAGTTGTAACATATCCTGGGCTGAGATGTAACATTATGAAATAAGGATTATGATAAAAAAATATTTTGAAAGCTTTTTATTCAACACTGACCAGTCATCAGTCATCTCAATCATAGTAATTGACCATAATAAATTGAACTTGAACACAAAAATTGTGTGTAAGCATGTTTGTTACAGTCAGTCATAGTATTGGCCATAGTAAAATATTGATATTGAATACTCGAACGTGTGTGTGTGTGTGTGTGTGTGTGTGTGTGTGTGTGTGTGTGTGTGTGTGTGTGTGTGTGTGTGTGTGACTCTGAGACTGAGAAACATTTCATTATTGTTACAAATAACCCCGGGTCTTGTTGTTACAACTAACCCCGAGTCATGAAGCCATGAACTAGCTCACCCTACAGCTAACAACAAAAACATTAGCACTGACTACTTGCATGAAAAATATCTACACAGACACACAATAAACATAATTTAAATTTGATGAGTTTAACTACAAAACATAAATTCCCATAACAAAAATAAAAAGAAGTAAAAAAAGTTACTTTCTTACCTCAAAATTGTTTTTTTCACTCTAACATCTGCTATGTCTCCCACAGATCTCTACTTTATCACATGTGGAATAAGGGCTAAACTGAGCATGTGTGAAGTGAATTAGGTGATTTGTAACTAGTTCCTGGTTGGACAGATTAGAGTTGTTACAACTGACCCGTGTTACAACCATCCCGGTCTCCCCTATTTACCAACACAATACACACCTTTTTACAATAATGGACAGATGTAACATAGCCAGCAGGGAAATATATTTATATGATGATGATGATGATGATATAAGTATTTGACTCAAATCAGAGAGCTCAGCAATTATATAAAGGCCTTTATACAACTTGCTAATACTCTGGTACGTGTCCAACAAACCAAACTTTTTGTAAGTGCATTGGACCATTTCCAAACCATCATATATATGGTTTTGTCCAGCATCCTGGGAACTTAAATGTGTCCATCCTCTTTAATGAGCCTCTGGTGAGTTTTTGGTGCGGATCCATTTGGAAACGTGAAGCTTCAGAACTTTGGTGTAATTTTCCCCTTCCCCTATAATATTATATTATATTACATAGGGTGAATGAAGGTAAAGTGGGCCACTTTTTGAGAAACGTATAATTGAGATACCTAGATGTTCTCTTTTCTTTATAACTTTATTATCAACCCCCATTGACTAACATTCAGAATATCTTTCTTTGTGTTCAACAGATCAGTAATTTACGCAGGTTTGGAACAACTTAATGACAGAATTTGCATTTTTCAATTATTTAAACTGACACACAGAGAGCAAAACCTCTACTCAAGTCTGCTGAAGTCTAAACACATTTTCTGCTTTACACACATTTTGCAATTCATAATGGCAATGCACTGAACACGGTTCTCTGCATAAGACACAACAATATGACATAAAGTCACGTTTGCCATTTCAAAACACTGCCATTGAAAATGACACTACATGAGCTAACTGGCCAAACACCTCATTGGTTAATTGGTAACACTTTAATCGGGATGGAAGCGCGATGAAAAGACCACAGGTGAGCACCTTTTTTCTTTCTTCTTTTTCAACAACAATGGAAGACGTTGCAGAGAGAGCAAGAGGGAGGATGTAATTTTCAGTTTACTGTTCTATGCGAGCATATTTTCGTTCAGCCCAATGTAAATGTATCTGCTGTGCATATGTTGCACTGACTTGTTTGGTGAAAATTATATAAAAATATATATTTTAACAGCATGCGTGTGTGTATCTGCAAATTTTCTGTGCACGTGAACAATCTGAAGAACATATTTTAGTATTATGGCAAAGCATACTAAAATGAGAGTGCTTTTCATTATGCTCAACAGCGTGTAGTTGTTAGACACAAATCTGGTAATATGAATTAAGTGTGCCATTTTATGCAAAAGTTTGATTTTGCTAGTGCTATATGTAGTTTTGGTTGCAGTGCTACATTTAGCAAGATAGATGAGGTATTTTGCAGTGTGCGTTTGTGAATTGTGTTAAGTATTTTGATAGAGTATTGCAAAATTGTGTTGGCTACTTTTGTTATCTTAAACAAATAAAACTAAATATTTCAATAAATAATTACTAAGCCCACTGTAAAAAAAAAAAAAATTGATATTGTGATTTAATTATTTTACCTTGATGTTTTTCTTCTGGCTGATTTTGGTGTCCCCATGGTCCCACACTGCTTCTGCGGCCTGGTGCACGCTTTCTCTCAGTCCTTTGCGGTTTTTGGTCCAGATCACCCATAGCCATTTATGTTTTTTTAGCATGTCATCATGAAATAAATGGCAAGCTGGTACCATATCTCAGAGGAATGTTCAGTGTTTCCATTCAGAATATCAGCTTTCAGCAGTGTGATTACGATAAAATCTATCCCGCCAGCGGTCGCCCAGAGATCAGATCTTACGCTTTTTTAGCCCTTTTTATATCTTCCCAATCCGCAGTGTGAGATATCCAGGTCTGACTATGCCAATCGTAGTTTAAGGTCCAGTTGTCATGATCCTAGCCTGTTCCCCTGTCTTGTGTGAGGACTTTTGTTATTTCCTGTCTTGTGCCATGTTTTGTAGTTCTTTGTAGTTTTTCATGATGATTAGTTTCTCCCAGGTGTTGCCTATTAGCCACTCCCCCTTGTTATCTTGTTAATACTGCTTCAGCCAAGCACACTTTGAGACCGAGATGAGTACGACAAACAGCAAACGATTGTATAGCAAGGTTATCTGAGTCCTGGATGGAGCATCCCAACCCTCCTCATCATTATGCTATGAACATGTGGTGGAGACCAATATAAATATATATCACCAATATAAAACCAACTTTACCCAAGTATACTCAGACATCATCATAAACATTGTGGAAAAAAATATTGGCAAATGGATAAAAAGAGCACAATGCAATGATATACTAAAGAATAACGCTTTAAAGTTCCCCGCACTAATACCATAGCTTAAAACACCCAGAAAGCCTCATGAACTGTTCCATTTGAATGCATTATGTTAAATGTGTTGTGATGGTTCATTTACTGAAGCGTTCTAGCGTTCAAATCAAGCAAATGGAACGCAGAAGAACGCTTTCGAACGCTCGTGACCCGGAGGCGCTGTTCGTACGGCGCATGCGCAGACTGACTGCATATAATAATACAATAGCAATTAAGCAAGAACACGTTTTGAGTGAACGATACAATAGCGACTGTAATGATTGTATACCGTGGTATGTTCGCCGTGCACCACTAAATGTGTGTTATTGTCGCTGTTGTGTTGATGTTTTTTTCTCTTTTGACACGCTATAACGTCTGCACAAAATGCTACAATCAAACACGCACCACCCCGTCACACTTACATTGAAACGCGCCCGGGATCCCGACCATCCTGAGCTCTTCTCACGGCTTCACAGACTCCAGCCGGTGTGTGTGTTTAGTGCTTCTGCAGTCCAGTCTCCTCCACTGATAGATCCACGGACTCAGTGTGTGTGTGTGATGGGGGTCTGCTGAACACACACTGATAGTATCTCTGGCATGTTTATTACTGGAGGTGGAGCTTCAGAGCCTCAATGAACCCGATCACCAGAAGCACTGTGATGATGCCATGGTACAGTGATGTATATTATGGTAAATTATTACAGTGTCATATACCATAATACATGTTTGAAACCATTGCATCACTTGGGTATTATTTACAGAAAGCATGCATGGGACATCACAAAACCAACACAAAACACGTTTCCATATCATGTCCCACTCATACAAACAAATACCATGATAATCCTTTGTTCCTCTGGTTTATATTGGTCATGTACATCATGTGAATTTCTGGACCATAGTATATATTAAATATATTAAAGTACGCTTTATTATTATATTATTGTGAGGATCACTTGACAAGTGAAATTATACAAGAATAAATATCCCATCCATTTAGTATTATCCTTTGTGTGTGTGTGTGTGTGTGTGTGTGTGTGTGTGTGTGTGTGTGTGTGTGTGTGTGTGTGTGTGTGTGTGTACTTATGCAATATTAATATTTTGAATTCACTTTTATATTTATATTTTCATACTTTCAATTTTAATTTATTTTCTTTAAATATGTATATATACCTTTAGCTTTAATTCGGATATAGTCACTTTAGCACTTCATAAATGTATTTTTATAACATATGTAACATTTCCATATTTGATTATTATTTTTAAATGTAGGCTAAGTTTTTCCTTATAATATGTAATATGTAGCTTTATTAAATTGGTAGAATATATATATATGTGTGTGTGTGTGTGTGTGTGTGTGTCCTACTATATATATATATATATATATATATATATATATATATATATATATATATATATATATATATATATATATATATATATATATATATATATATATAAAAGCTTTTATTTCAAAACTAAAATGATTTTCAATAGTTTTAGTTAAAAATAACCACAGATCTATATGTTATATTTGAGAAAATAAATTAGTAGAATTTTTAATTTTTATATTTTATAATTTATATAAATATTATTTATAGTATATAATTATTTCATAATTTTAGTTATTTGAAATAAAGCTGAAATATATGTATATACATAACTACAAATATTTTAATCATTTTTAAAGTTACATTTTAGAAAATAAATTATTAGAATATTTTTTAAAGTTTGAATATATATTAACTGAACCGCACATTCTCATTTTTGTTTATTTTTAAATGTAAGTTAATCTAATATGTATATTTTAATTTATTTAAGCTTTTATTTAAAATAACTAAATGATGAGTTTTAGTTCTAGTTCAAATAAGAGCACTGGTGTGTATATGTTATATTTTAGAAAATATATTAGTAGAGTATTTTTTTTTTTTAGTTTTGATGAAATACTATTTACATTTATATCCATTTCCCAAAATAAATAACTTATTATATTATATTAGTTTTGTCCAGGAGTCTGAGATGTACGGCTCCCCTGGATTATGAGAAAGTCTACAGCGCCTGCCCTGTTTTCCTCTGGTCTCTGTGTTGTTGTGGCACAGGCTAAACTGTGTCCATCCCTGTTGGTGGTGTCTCATAAACAGGATGAGACTGTCTCCCCTCCTCCTGTTGCCTCCCACACGAACACATGCCGCTCATTCTTTCCCAGTCCCCTCGCGAGTGGCCACCTGCTCTCAAGCGTGCGGCACAGCTGCTGACCAACAACAACAAATGAACACCCGCCGTCCTGCGGAGAGGAGCCGTGCGCCCAGCCTCCTCCAATTGATGCCCTTCCATAGATGCAGAATATAAAACCAAGGGTCATTACTGCATGAAGACAGTCAGTATTAGTGCATCATGTTAATGTGATTCAGAACTGACCACCAAAACTCATCCGCTGGTTAGTAAAGAGAGAAGACTTGCATCTGACAGACGGAGTAATAAGTGTGCGGCTGATGAATGCATCACATTTGTGACCCAGCAGGCCTTTGTGATGATAATTTGTAACGGGCACATGATGCAGCGTGCGTTATGTCAACAAAGACAGAAATGCGTTAGTCCGAATGGCAGAAGTCGCCCTGCTGATGTGACTCGTGCCAGCGTGTGTGTGTGGGTGTGTGTGATTGACAGCTGGGCTTGTGTCTCTGAGTGAGTGTGTGTGTCTTTGTCGCTGCTCTATTTAGTGCATTAGCAGGTCTTTGACAATGCAACAGCTTTACATCGCCCCCCTCCGCTCTCATTCTCCTGCTGTTCTCCTGCGCATGTGATTGTGTACCTGCTGTTCTCCTGAGGTCTGAGCAAAGGGCCGGGGTCAGAGGTCAGCAGGCAGACGCCTGGTTAACCCTCCAGGGTAAAGACATCTACACACACACACACACGCGTGCCACTTCAAGATTATATATGAGCAGATGGACACCAGGGATGGCTTATCGTCAGCACAAACACATACATTTACATTTCATTTTTATCAGGCAATCACACACACACACACACACACTGCCCCTGCCCCTTGACCTACCCATCACAGGAAACATTCTGCATTTTGACATTTTCAAAAAACATCACTTAGTGTGATTTATAAGATGAAAAAATGTCCCCACAAGGACAAGGATTTTGGATATTGCCATCTTTGTGGGGACATTTTGTTTCCCCATTTCCCACAGCATTTATGAATATTAGTCCATTTGACTAAAAGTCGTGTCTGTTAGCAGTAGTTAATGCAGCGTGAACAAACAATGAACAATTATTTTTTTACTGAATAACATTAACAAAGATTAACATGTTTTAAAAATATATTGTTCATTTTTATTTTTTTATTAACTAATGTTAACAAATGAGACCTTATTATAAAGTGTTACCATTAACCTTTTCATTGTAAGGGTTCTCTGTGAGTCCATATAATTATAAAAATGCATTTTTAACAATGTTGTTTAAGATTAATAGTGCACCATACAGCAAAAAATTCTGAATTTGTCTATATGTGGATAAACACACACACACACACACACACACACACACACACACACACACACACACACACACACACACACACATACATACGACAGGTCTGAGACCCCAGACAGACATGAAGGATTATGAGAGCAGATGGTATATTGGTAGAAAACACCCAAACTAAAAATGCAAATATTCATATAACACCCCCAAATGCACTCATAAAAAACCCACCATACACTCAACATGTACACACACACACACACACACACACACACACACACACACACACACACATGTTGTGTTTCCATGTTTTATGGGGACATTCCATAGGCGTAATGCATTTTATACTGTACAAACCATATTTTCTATCCCCCTACACTGCCCCTGCCCCTAAACCTACCCATCACACACACACACACACACACACACACACACACACACACACACACACACACACACACACACACACACACACACACACACACACACACACACACACACACACACACACACTGCCCCTGCCCCTGCCCCTGCCCCTGCCCCTAAACCTACCCATCACAGGAGACATGCTGCATTTTAAATTTTCAAAAACATCACTTAGTGTGATTTATAAGATGTTTTCCTCATGGGGACCAAAAAATGTCCCCACTAGGACAAGGATTTTGGATATTGCCATCTTTGTGGGGACATTTTGTCCCCATACCGTAGGGATTACCAGTCCACACACACTCACACACACACACACACACACACACACACACACACACACACACACACACACATACACACACTCACGCAAATGTCTGGGGACTCTCCATAGACATAATAATTTTTATACTGTACAAACTGTATATTCTCTCCCCTTACACTAACCCTACCCCATACCCATCACTCACACACGGAACAATAAACAGTTATAATGATGGACTTTGTGTTCCTCATCCTCTGATCTCGCAAAAACGTTGAAATTATTCCATGGACATATAGGGACACAACAATATTTCTAAATAAAAAGTATGCAAGATAAAGTTTCATGGCTTCAGACTTTGGCAACAGCACAAAAAGCTTCAATCAAAGCAGAAGTCCTCGAGCAACCCCAAACGGGTCAGTCTTCAGAACTGACCAACTCACAGTTAGCCACGGGTTAACCACCTTTTTCAGATTCTGATCTGCCTGTTCATGTCATGACCAGAGGCCAGCTGTATAAACACAGTCACTGAGTTAAGTCTTGAGCGATGCAATTAGTTAACTAGCAATTCGGCCTAATCCGTCTTACTTTTCTAAATTAGACGACTCTACCTTTTATGTAACTAATTATGAGCTGCCTTGAGGAACAATATAGATGGCTGACTTTTAAAGGGGTGATCAACTTTCCCTTGAGCTTTTGATATATATATATATAAAAGGTCATGGTAATACAAGAATATGCTTCAGAAATGAAAACTTCCTTAACAAAGAAAAGCTTTTATTGACACCAGGCCCAGAAAACGAGTGCTCTTAAATATATCCTGATCTATGATGTCATAGGAGGGGGAAACGCCGCTTCTGCAGATAAACGTGTTCGCCTGCTTCTGTAGCACCACCCACCGACTCATGGCGGGCCAAAAAATAAAACATAATAATATTCCGATCAATTGGAACATTCACACTGCGCGTTGATTTTGAAACATTTCTAGTGTCTAGACTCACACAAATCCACATAGAGGTAGACTCCACCCACCGTCTACCTAAGCCAATCACCTTTACGACTTTGGTTTATGCAACTGGATCCATGTGTGATCCACTCCTTAATGAATCAGCGATTTAGAATGAATCATTGATCCACTTACACTCACCTAAAGGATTATTAGGAACACCTGTTCAATTCCTCAATAATGCAATTATCTAATCAACCAATCACATGGCAGTTGCTTCAGTGCATTTAGGGGTGTGGTCCTGGTCAAGACAATCTCCTGAACTCCAAACTGAATGTCAGAATGGGAAAGAAAGGGGATTTAAGCAATTTTGAGCGTGGCATGGTTGTTGGTGCCAGACGGGCCGGTCTGAGTATTTCACAATCTGCTCAGTTACTGGGATTTTCACACACAACCATTTCTAGGGTTTACAAAGAATGGAGTGAAAAGGAAAAACATCCAGTATCACGGCAGTCCTGTGGGAGAAAATGCCTTGTTGATGCTAGAGGTCAGAGGAGAATGGGCCGACTGATTCAAGCTGATAGAAGAGAAACTTTGACTGAAATAACCACTTGTTACAACCGAGGTATGCAGCAAAGCATTTGTGAAGCCACAACACACACAACCTTGAGGTGGATGGGCTACAACAGCAGAAGACCCCACCGGGTACCACTCATCTCCACTACAAATAGGAAAAAGAGGCTACAATTTGCACAAGCTCACCAAAATTGGACAGTTGAAGACTGGAAAAATGTTGCCTGTTCTGATGAGTCTGGATTTCTGTTGAGACATTCAGATGGTAGAGTCAGAATGAGAACATGGATCCATCATGCCTTGTTCCCACTGTGCAGGCTGGTGGTGGCGTGTGTAATGGTGTGGGGGATGTTTTCTTGGCACACTTTAGGCCCCTTAGTGCCAATTGGGCATGGTTTAAATGCCACGGCCTACCTGAGCATTGTTTCTTCTGAAGAATCGATTGACTGAATGAATCATTGGTGTCGAAGAATCGATTGATTGAATGAATCAGTGATGTTGAAGAATCTATTGACTGAGTGATTCAGTGATGTTGGAGAATCGATTGACTGAATGAATCAG
>CM040921.1:2010000-2062500 GCA_023029165.1 Gobiocypris rarus | reverse complement strand
CACTCACATATATACACACACACACACACACACACACACACACACACACACACACACACACACACACAATAGTGGCCAAAAGTGAAGTTCAGAGGACATATTTCTTTTTAATGACCAAACAAGTTTGATTAAACCATCAAAATATGAGGAAAATATTTTATATATGTTTAGTTTTTTTAAGTTAATTGAATTGAATTTATTTATTCCTTTATTTATTTTATTATGTCATTAAAATAGGAGGGAAATATTTTCTATATTTTTAATTAAAATAGTTTTTTTCAATTACATTTAAGGAAAACATGACAATAAAGTAATCTGAAAACTACGAGTGAGTTTAGAGAGAGAGAGAGAGAGAGAGAGAGAGAGAGAGAGAGAGAGAGAGAGAGAGAGAGAGAGAGAGAGAGAGAGAGAGAGAGAGAGAGAGAGAGAGAGTAGGAGGGGGTTAGTGGAGTTGAGTCCGGGACTGCAGCGCCCGTCGCTCCGCTGGTATTCCAGGAATGTGTTGATCATGGCGGCCGCTGTGAAGCCCGTGAAGAGCGGATTGCTGGAGCTCCGCGTTACCGTTCACCACTGGATCCGCGTGCTCGCCACTCTCAGCGAGGACTCGTTCACCGTGAGCCCCGGAGAAACCGCCGATGAGTCCGCAAACAGCTGCTCGCCCGCGCCCGGAGGGGCTGTTAACGGGGATCCGGCGAACCTCAGCGCCTCCCCGGTACCGGACACCATCACGAACGTCAAACGAACCGTCCGAGTCACCAAACAAGAAGTCGGGGGACTCGGAATAAGTATCAAGGGTAAGACAACTAGTTTACATCGGCTATCAAAGTGTTATTAAACTTGAAGAGACTTTGAAACAGCTGAGAATAACATATTAATAATTCATAAAGCATTCATTTCATAAATATTATGCTGTATGTTTTAAAATAATGTATTATTAAATATTTTCTACTTATTCATGGTAAATTGAAGGTAACAGATGGTAATATTGATATTTAGGCTACCATGATACTGAAAACATACCTGATTATGAAAACATGCTTAAATATCGGTAAATTAAACAGGTTTTCCAATACTATGATGGCAAAATGTCTATATTTAATAAAACAAAAACAGTTAAGCCTTAGTAATTTTTTGTAAGTGCAATCAATGCATATTACAATCTTATGCATGAAAATCTTGGAGTTATTATCTTGGATATTAATTTCAGTAACATGGTATTAAATTGTGACCATATCAGTAAAAAGTTGGTCTTAAAATTTTAAGTACAGTCAACTTGGACGTTTAAGTCACTTCAACTTAATTTTCATTAAACTGACTTAAAAAATGAGTTGAATCTTGTATAACTTATTTGAATGAGTTTAAGCAATGTAAAAAAAACACATGTTGACATAACGTATTGATCATATCAGTTCTGATGTTTTATAATGATTGGCGTGATGTCACGTGTTGTCGGGTTAGTGTGTGTGTGTGTGTGTGTGTTCTCGGGGGTCGACAGCTGAGTGGAGAATTACCCATCATGCTCAGCCTGTCACTGGCTTCAGATGAAAGCTGTGGATGGAGAGCACAGGAGAGTTTGGTGCTGTTTATTTTAGGGAGCCAGAGAGGGACGACCTTGCCTTGAGTCCGGAGTGCAGTCGTACGTCTATATTTACAGAGTGCTCAGTCTTTGGGACACTTTTGGAGAACAGGTTTTTTCCCATCAGACCCCCGGATATAATCATCCTCATGCAAGGAAGCCTCAGTCTAATATTTAAAAGGCTACTGTATTTTCATTTATAAAGGCCCAGATTATGCTGTGAAAGAGTAATGTTATAAATATGTGAAAAATACAGTTTTATTATGTCACATTATTAAAACATTTTTAACTCACTATAGTAACTGTACTACATTATTTATTTATCTAAATCAAATTTATATTATTTTCTTATTTTAATCCAATTTATTTTTAGTATTTTTTTTTTTTTAAACATGTTTTCTCTAAACTTTTCCCCCGGACCCCAGTTTGACACATGAAAGCTTAACACACAAAAACACACTCTCACACACACATATTTAAACACACATATCTACACAAACATGCACACTCGTCTATATAAACACATACACAAACACACACACACACCCACCCACATCTACATACACACGCATATACACACACACACACACGCATCTACACACACATATCCACTCAATCACACATGCACATCTGAAACCATATCTACACGCACACACATATACATAAACACACACAAATACACACACCCACATATACACAAACACACTTAACACACATACATCTACACAAATAAACACACATCTACACAACCACACACGCACACGTGTATCTACACACACACACACACACACACACACACACTGAAATACACAAATCTACACAAACACACACACATACATCTACACAAATATACACACATCTACACAAACTCACACCCACATCTACACACACACACACACACACACACACACACACACACACACACACACACACAAATCTTCACAAACATACAGGCACACACACACACACACACACACACACACACACACACACACACACACACACACACACATCTACTCAAACACATACACAAAACACACACACATCTACACAAACACGCAGCTACACAAACACATATCTACACGCACACACATATACATAAACACACACGAACACACACACCCACACACACGTACACTTAAATACACAAATCTACACAAACACACACACATACATCTACACAAATATACACACATCTACACAAACTCACAAGTAATGTAATGTGTAATGTAGGGAAGAGTGAATGCGATTTCGAACACAGCCAATGATTACCCTTTAGAGCTCATGTAGCCCCGCCCCTTTCCAGCGCTGCGCTCGTTGTGTTCCTCGCTGTATGAAAGTAAGATCTTACGGATTTATGAATGAACAACTCGTTTTAAAATCTTCCCGGTCTATGACATCCTCTTAAAAGGAAATTTGTTAAAAGTATTGAAAAAATTGTCATAGCGATTGTAAAAAACTGTAATTTAGACATTGGCCTCAGACCATAATTGATTTTATTACAGATATTTTGTCATGTGACGTTTCAGCTTGGCCACCAGGGGCAGTATTGCAGGAGTGTTTATGGCCTACAGTTTTTTACAACCGCTATGACAATTTTTTCAATACTTTTAACAAATTTCCTAAACTCTTAACACAGTTAGCACAACATCTGTCTGTTTAGGCAATACAATTAACACATTTATTGTTGCTTTTGCACAAACAGTTAACACAAATTTAAAATGCTTGAACTTCTTTTGCACACAAGCTCAACCAAGACCAAAACAATGGCTTTTACTGCCAGATTTCCCAAAGCTTTAACACTGATGTCAGAACAGATAACACCTCGTTCTAAACCTAACCGTATAGGCTAAAGTCAAGGTGAACCGCTGTTCATATCGTGAAGTGAAACACAAAGATATCCCCTGTATTTTATTCCATTGGTACAGAAACAGCCAATTGAAGTTATGCAAATATATAAATCACAGCTGATTCCCATCTAGGAATTGTTCAGGTGTTGATATTCTTTCAAGCACATGATCATATGGTATACAGTAAAAGAGGGCCTGTTTGGGCTTCTTTGGGAGCAGAGGAAAGTGATGAACAGGAACATGCTATTGTCATCATGATGATCGCTGATAATGAAATAAAACTGAAGGGCATTCTCTAAAGCTACTCTGAGACGGGCATTCAGTTGTTGTATTGAATTTCTGCAGCAAAAGAAACACAATTTGTGCATTTACTAAATCCAACAAAACAAAAATGTAGAGAGTCTTCAAAAGACACACAATCTATGATCAGTGAAATGTGCTGTCTATTGTATAAAGGCAGACCTGACACATCAAATCCTGCAGTTTCTGTGACTCCATCAGTGTTAGTGTGTTTATGACACTGTGCTGTGATTGACGTGATGTTCCTGATGGAGGAGAACATGTGTGAGGGTTTCGGTAGACACTATTGTGTTAGTCAATTATTGTCTTTTGAAAATTAGTGTTGGAGTTTAGTTTACAGTGTGTGATTCTGAGCATGAAATGAACCGTTTTGCCAGTTGTGTGATGTAGGTGTGTCGGTGCGTTAAGAGTTTAGGAACTTTGTTAAAAGTATTGAAAAAATTGTCATAGCGATTGTAAAATCAGCGATTCCCAAATTTGTATCTCAGATTTGAAATATTTACATGAAGTACTGAGATTTTAAGTTGATATTTTAATAATTTAAACACATTTGCATATTCTCGGTGCTGTGATGATGGATAACGGTCAAATGCAGGTAAACAATAAACATTCATTATTCATGAACATAAGTTATTCATATATTGGGCTGCACATATTGCAATTATTGAGTCGTATATGGGGATTTTAACTGCGGCATTGTATCTTATGATGATAACATGTCATATATCGCTGCTGCTGTAAGACTCGGTCAGGCTCTTTATTATTATGATTATTAGTGTGAACTCAAATGATAAAAATGAAGACATAAACAACCATTGTGTTTTCACTGCATCTGCTCTTTCCATTAACGCTCTGCCGTGTCGCTGTGAATTATTTGTATTGCAGCTTCTGTAATAACCTGAGGGGAAACGGTCCCGGACGTGAAGTTCAAGCAGGGTGTAGTTCTACTTCATAATCCAGAGGATTTCCCTATTTGATCCACACAGTAGCCTTCATACACACTGTGGGATTTCTGCATGTATGGTTTGTCATATCTGTCGCCAGGGTCCCGCCAGTGACTCTCATTCCCAGCTCTCGGTGAGACGATAAAGCACGTCTAAAGCTGTGTGAGCGATTCATGCGAGTGAAACCGTAATCGTGGTTTAGTGCGGTTGGGTCTCTCGTAACCTGCGTTTGAGACCGTGCTCAGATCTGTAATGAGAAGCTAATAAATATTAGTGTTGTCATTTTACAGTTACTCTAAAATGTACTGTTATTTTTCTTTACAGTGTAATAGTATTATTACAATAGTAAAACTTCTGATGATGATGATTATTATTATTATTATGAATAATAATAAGTATTATTATTTTATAATCATATTTTGGGTCAAATTGTGTGTATTATTTATTTATTTTATACTTTTTTAGGGAAACTTTTTACACATAGGCTACTTATTATTGTTATTATTTATAATAATAATAATAATAATAAAATATTATTTTATAATCATGTTTTTGCCCAAATTGTGTATAATTATATTATTTATTAATCTTATACTTACTGAAAAATGTTCTGTTGTTTCTCTAAAATATTTTTATTTTTTAATGTACAGTGCAATAGTATTATTACAATAGACTTTTTATTTTGTTTAATATTTTTATTTTGATAATACTTATTATTATTTATACTACTACTACTACTACTACTAATAATAATAATAAGTATTTTTATTTTATAATCATATTTTGGGCCAAATTATGTATAATTATATAATTTATTAATTTTACAATTACTGAAATATTTACTGTTATTTTTATTTATTGCTATTTTTCTATTTTACAGTGCAATAGTATTATTACAATAGATATATTTTAATATTTTTATTTTGACAATAACAAGAATATGTATTATAATTAATATTAATAATAATAAAATAAGTAATATTATTTTATAATAATATTTTTGCCCAAATTGTGTTTAATTATATTATTTATTAATTTTACACTTGCTGAAAAAATTACGGTTATTTTTCTAAAATACTTTTAATTTTACAGTGCAATATTATTATTACAATAGTAATTTCTTATGTTGTTTATTATTTATATTTTGATAAAAATAAAAAGACTTGTTATTATTTATAATGATAATAATAATAATATTAAGTATTATTATTTTATAATTAAATTTTTGGGCCAAATTGAGTATAATTATATTATTTATAAATTTTACACTTACTGTAATTTTTTTTACTGTTTACTGTTACTTTACTATTTTACAGTGCAGTAGTATTATTACAAAAGTAATCTTTATTATTTTGTTTAATTTAATTTTAGGATAATAAGAATACTTGTCATTTTTTTTTATTATTATTATTAATAATAATAATAATAATAATAATAATAAAATATTATTATTCTATAATCATGTTTTTGCCCAAATTGTCTATACTTATATAATTTATTAACTTTATACTGAAAAATGTACTGTTGTCTTTCTAAAATGCTATTTTTCTATTTTACAGTGCAATAGTAATATTTATTATTTTGTTTAATATTTTTATTTTTATAGTAATAATAAATGTTGCCCTGATTCTGCAGCCCTACAAAAAACCACAGCAGACCTGGAGCTCTTCTAAAAAAAATGCATTTTAAGTCACAATATTCATGAGGAAATGTTCCCGTAAATCATGCAGCACATGCTGAGAGATGTTCGCTGAGGACACACATTGGTTCATTTTTCGGTTCAACTTTTCACTCAAATTGTCATGCTGATACTATAATTTGTAACTATAAGCATTTTCTCTAGTGCTCTCAGACCTTTGAACAGTGTATTTGCACAAGAGTGATGCAGTCAGCGGAAGGTCGCTGTATTTTAGCATTAGTGTGTTTGTGCAGGACGTCCTGGCAGAGACTGCAGGGAGAAATGATTGATAACGCGCTGGAGCTCAAGCGGAGGGAGAGAGCAGAGGTTGCCAACAGTGTCTGGCAGGAGCCAAGCTCCCTCCCGCATACATTCGTCTTTAAGGGTCAAAAGGTCACTAGAATAGAGGGTAAAACCTCTGAAAGCAGATTAGGGGTAATTAGACCAGACCACTTCTGATCTGATGCACGCCGAGGAAGAAGCGCTGGTGAAATGCCACTCGTGAACACCGACACACGGTCGCTTTACAGCAATATAAAGCCTGGTTTTATGGTTTAAGGTGGCTGTCACATGCCCTTGATTTTCTAGATGTAAGTTTAAAGCGTAAGGATAGTTTTCGTTGGATATTTCATTCAGATGCTCCTCTCCTCCAGAAAGCCACAGACCGAGCCATCATTTACTAAAGAAGATATATGTGCATGGGTCTGTAATATTTGGAGCTCACCCCAGCTCAAGGATGAAGGCGATGAAATTTTGATTGGTATTACAGTGTTGCCCATAAATCACATCAAAGGCACATCAGTAGTCAAGATTTAAAGCAGATTTTTTGATGCAATTGCTCTGTATTTAGCCATGCATGCTCATGTTTGAGGGGGTTTTTAATGGCATAGTGTCTCCTCTGTGTTTGGACAGTACGATTATGGAAAAAAAACGTTAAATATATATTGCAATATGAAAGAATACAGTAATTGTTATCAGATTACTTGGCTAGCCATTTTTGAAAACAATTAATCATTCTATGTGATTGGGGTGATTTTGCATCTGCATAGAAAATAAAAATAATTTTACAAAACTGAAAAAAAAAAAAAGTATGATCCATCCTCTTAGGTTTGATCAATTTGGGAAAACACAGACTCAGTAACCATAATGCATATCGTTTAAAAAAATGTCTTTCAACTTTTCATAATATGATTTTATTAAAATTAAAACAAGAAATAAAATGTGATAATACTATTATACTGTAAAATTAAGAAATTGAGTATTTAATAAAAAAATATTAAAATAATTAGCACTGCTGTAAAATTACAATACTAATATTTACATCTTAATTTCTTTATTTTAAAGCTTAAACCTTAAAAGCTTTTATTTAGTCAGTTTGCCCCACAAATATATTCTCTGCCGGTTTCAGAGTGAAGCGCGGGACTGTGTTCATTCAGTCGCATGCAGATCAAAGTCTTCACAATTCATTAAGCCAAATTGCAATATGAGTTTTATTTCAATAAATTGTCCAGCCACACATTTTACTCTCGTACAGTGCAACAGATCCACATGAGATGGGAGGGAATACTAACCAGGGGACTGGTATACAAAATATATCACACTTGTAATATTTGCAGAAGAATTACATTAATTATTTACATGCAATTAAAAAAAAAAAGAAATTGGTCCAAAACCTCAGGACTTTTGTAGCACTTGAACCACGATTACACACTCAAAAATTGACTGGATTCGAGGAGTTTATATGGTTGTAATAAAAATAATGAACAAATCCTTCCCTCACGGGTCAATTTGACCCCCTTAGGAATGACTGGAATGCTTCAGCCCAAGACTGGTTTCCCACTGAAGCCAAGCAGGGCTGAGCCTGGTCAGTATCTGGATGGGAGACCTCCTGGGAAAACTAGGCTTCTGCTGGTAGAGGTGTTAGTGAGGCCAGCAGGGGGCGCTCACCCCGTGGTCTGTGTGTGTCCTAACACCCCAGTATAGTGATGGGGACACTGTACTGTCAAAGAGCATCATCCTTCGGATGAGATATTAAACCGAGGTCCTGACTCTCACTGGTCATTAAAAATCACAGGATGTCCTTCAGAAAAAGAGTAGGGGTGTAACCCCGGCATCCTGGACAAATTTGCCCATTGGCCCCTGTCCATCATGTTAACTTTTGCCAAACTCGCTCTACTCCCCTTTCCCCATCACATATCAGATCGGAAAAGCATTTACTTTCAATAAAAATGAAGAAAACCATGGAAATAAAGCATCTAATGTGTGATTTAATAATTAAGTGTTTATTGGTTAGGGGTCTGTGAACAGAATTATAGATGTAAAAGTGAGTGGGTCCAATATCATTGGTCTTAAAAAGTGAGTGGGTCTTGTCCTGCCCACACACAATGGTTCCGACGCCCACGATCTGAAAGCATTCTGAAGAGATAAACTCGAGAGCTGACTTTAGGACCCAGTGGAACAGCTCATTTGCTCCATATAGAATTATAAGGCCATCCAGAGTCATAAAATATCATGTATATTTATATTATCATATCATTATATATATATTTTTCCCTCAAGAGGTTGGCAGAGAAAGCCAAATTGCCACAATATGAGATATTTTGCATGGTTCATGCATGTATTGGAGAGTTATTTTGAATTTAAGTTGAAAGAATGTGCTTAAATTAAATTATTTATTGATAAAATCTAATAATTTAAAGGTAAATAAAATACAAAATAAAATTTCATAAAAAAATATAATAAAAATTAAATGATATAAGCTTTCTGGACAAAAACAAGTATAATTTTAGGGCTTCGGGTCATTTTAAATTTGTTACAGGATGCGAGAGAAGGTTAAACACGATCTTCGTCTTTCCCAGAAAGAATCTGTCTATCCTCCATGTTCTCTTTAGTCTCAATGGCCATTTTAAGTTTCTGCCAGAACGCTCGAGTATCCTCTCCGGGTTTGGGACTCCGTAGATATGTCCGTTTCTTCACCAGCTTCCGCATTCGGTAATACGGTGAAAGCTGGTGTGTGGGAATATCCTCGAGGAAAACTAGAATCAAAACGTCTTTCTGTTCGTCAAAAAGCCTAAAGCTGGCCACCTGGATCTCATGCGAACACCAAACGCTTCTCAGGTAGTTGTGTGTGATCAGGCAGACGGTTTTGCGGCTGTTATATATCCCATCCATGATGTTGTCGATAATGGCCTTCCCGGGTTGGAAGTCTCGGTGATGAAGACACAGTCTCAAGCCGTGTTCACCCTCCAGTTTGGGCACAAGCTCCTCCGTGACCCAAGACTCCTCTTGAACATTGTAGGAAATGAAGGCATCATATTGGAAACCAAGATGATTTGGGGTTTGCTTCCTCTTTCTATCATTGAGGAAAGATAAGAAGAGGTAGTAACCATAGATCAGCTGCCATTTAAGGAAGTGGTAGATAAATGAAATGACTAAGACGAGAATGACAATTGAAGAGCTGCAGATAAAGCAGATGAAGTCGTAATTCAGATTGCAGGATTCAGTGTTGAAGGCCGCCAGTTTTGTGCCGCTTAAAGAAAGGGGGTAGCGACATTCGTACCTGTTCAGGTAAAGCACCTGTGTGCCATTGTTCCTGAGCGCCCAGTCAATGAACCAAGCGTTACTACAGTCGCACGAGAAGCTGTTGTTTTGCAGATCAAGCTCTTTAAGTCGAGGAAGAGACCGGATGATGGTTTGGTTGATCAGTTGAAGGTCGTTCATACTGGCTCGTAGGGTTGTCAGACTGGAGAGATTTGCGTCAACTAAGAAGTTCAAAGACTGAAGGTGAGCTCGACCCAACGTAAGCTTATTCAAGCCTGATATTGGGTGGAAAAGCCTGGGTGGCAAAGCATTTAGATTGGCGAGATTATTACTTGTCAAATCCAAGTAATTCAGATTGGGAGTGTAACTAAACGTGTCCTCATGCAAATACTCTACGTTGAGGTTCCCAGCATAAAAGGCTTCTAACTTTTTGAGACCTTTCAGGAAGTTCGAGGGCATGTACTTTAAGCCTCGACGTTGACTATTAATGAACAAAACTTTCAGTTCACTTAACAGGACGAACGGCGGGCTTTGTAGCTCCTCTTGACTCTCGTATGATAAGTAATTGCAACTCAGATATAACTGCTGTAGACGAGCCACGCCGGAGAACACCGCACTGTTCCTCAGAGGTTTGTTTGTGATTTTGTTAGATGCAAGATGAAACTCTGTTAGGTTTATCAGTCCTTCAAAAGCATGCGGTTCAATCTTAAATATCTGATTATCTGCCAGAGACAAGACCTGAAGGGAACGTAGAGCTTTAAATGAGTAATTTTCAATGGAACTCAACTTATTGGTCTTCAAGTCTAGGTATCGTAAGTTTCGGGGGCCGTGTGTAAAGGCATCACTGAGCGTTATCAAACTATTACTGGTTAAAAGAAGCTCATCGAGATTCACTAAATCCTTAAAAATGCATGCCTTGATTGTCACAATTCGATTTTGTTGCAAATAGAGTTGTCTCAACTGTGTCAGGTTTGCAAAATCAGAGCAGTCAAGATTTTCAATGTTGTTGAGATGGAGGTCGAGTAGTTGCAAGTTGGGGAGAACCTGTAAGGTGTCGTTCAGTTGCGTCAGAAGGTTCTTTTGTATTCGCAACTCTGTCAAGTTGACTAGATGTTCAAATGCCGACTTATACATTCTCAATATGCCGTTGCTTCTTAGGTGTAGCTCGTTCAGAAGCGCACATGGTCTAAACATGCGATCGGTGAGTATAGAAAGATGGTTATCCTCAAAGTGGAGACCTCTCAGACTGGATGAACATGCCGTTTGTAAAAGAGTTTCCATTTTGAGCCCCTTCAGATCATCCAGTGCCATCCAGGCCACAGATGTGAAACTCTGCATTATATTATCCAGTTGTTTCTCTGCAAGGTGATTACTACTGAGGTTGAGAGTCTTAATCGTGTTCAGGAAGGCCTTGTCTTGAATTACCCAATCTAAAGTATCGCTCTGGAAACAGCTGCACAAGTCCAAGTACTCAAGACCTGGAAAGATGTTTTCCGTAATCTTGAACATCGTCAAGGGGTTCAGTGATAGATCCAGCTTTTTCAAACCGAAGAGCGCTGATGGGATGTCGCTCGAGTTGAAAACACGGAAGCTGTTCTTTCCCAAGCGAAGCTCTTCCAAATGCGGCACCTGAAGAACAGACTGGATTCTGGAAATGTGCTTTAACTTGTTGTTGGTAAGGTTTACAAACCTCAAATTTGAAAGTGTTGCAAACGACTGGTTTTCAATCACCTCGAGGTGATTTGAGTCGAGTCTCAGATGGGTCAGATTTCCAAGGCCCTTGAGCAGTTTTGTGGTCACTGCTTGTATTTTATTGTTGGACAGGTTGAGCTCTTCCAAGTTCGACAGGCCACGCAATGCATTGTTGTGTATTTCAGATATCCTGTTGTGAGATATGTTTAAATTGATCAGATTTGTAAGTCTGATGAAATCCCCATCTGTGATCCGAGTGATGCAGTTGATGGAAATATCCAAGATGACCGTGTTGTGCGGTAACGGTGAAGGTATTCTCCTGTAGCCCATCCTGTTGCACAGCACCTTCAAATGGCCAGACAAGTCGAAAGGGAAATAGATTGAGCAGTTGCTTAGAGAAAACTCATCAGTCGGGGTTATGAGGACGCAACAGTTCAAAACGAAAAAAAACGAAGAACTTTTCCAAAGCATGTAATGCCCCATTGAGATGTTTCCACGTTCACTTGCAATGTTTGAAACAGAAATCTGGATTGTATTGAGAAGGAGATTATAAGGGCTTGAAATAGCAACAGACAAAAACTTTCTTAATTCTCAGGTGTGAATGGTCGTCTCAAACAACATCTTGATCTTCCCCTGTAAAACAGATTTTTGTGTATAAAAACACATTATTCACATTGTCATATGAAACATTATTTATTTTGTGATATGAAAATTATGCATGAAAGACTACAAAAAGACCAACTTGTAACCAAAACTGATAAATCTGGTCTAATTTGTATTTAAAGACAAATGCATTTGGATTGATTGTAAACTTTAACTGTAGCTTTAATCAATTGTAAAATGTAAACTTTTTTTTGCATTAATATTATTACAGTAATATTTAGTCATTTAAAATATTTAGTAATAGTATTTTATTTGATAATAATAAGAATAATATATAATTTATAATCATATTTTTGACCAAATTGTGTATAATTGTATCATTTATTAATTTTACACTTACTGAAAATGTGACTGTTATTTTCTAAAATACTACAATATTTTTTCATTTACAGTGCAATAGTATTATTACAATAGGAACATATCTTATTTTCTTTAATTTGTTAAACTTTAAATAATACTTATTATTATGTATAGCCTACTACTACTACTGATAAAAATAATAATATTAAGCATTGTTATTTTATAATCATATTTTGCCCAAATTGTGTATATTTATATTATTTATTTATTTTAAATTTTTCTGTAATTCTTCTAAAATACTATTTTTTTTTTAATTTTACAGCACAATAGTATTATTACAATAGTAATGTTTTTATTTTGTTTAATATTTTTATTTTGATAATAAAAATAATAATACTTATCATTATTTATAATAATATTAAAATAAGTATTATTATTTCATAACCATATTTTTGGCCAAATTGTGTATATTTATATAATTTAATATTTTTTCAGTTACTGTAAAATGTACTGTTATTTTTCATAAATACTAATTTATTTTATTGTACAGTGCAATAGTATTATTACAATATTAATATTTCTTATTTTGTTTAGTAATTAGTATCTTTATTTTCATTTTAACAATACTATAATGATAATAAAAATACTTATTAATAATAATAAAATTAGTATGAATTTATATCATATTTTTGCCCAAATTGAGTATAATTATATTGATATATAATCACACAAATGTTGCCCTGATTCTGCAGCCCTACAAAGAAAATGCATTCGAATTGATTGTATTGATTGTTTTTTTGTAAACATGTAAACGAGTTTTATCAATTTTAAACGTATGACTTTGACACCTGCTTGATCTAGTTAGTATAAACACCAAAAAATAAGAGTCCGTACCTTGTTTGTCCATATTTTTCAGTGGCCGCATGCAACCCACCAGAGACATTTGAAAGAAGAAGCTATTTGAGTTCTTCCTTTTGTGGTTCTGCTGAACTCTAAAGGATGTGGTGTCACTGTTGAACTGAAAATGCCTGCTTATCTGCAGGCTTCTTCTTGATTTCAACATCACAGATTGGTCAGCACATGATTTAAAAAAAAGACTTGCTAGGCCGCAGAGGCGTTCTTACTAAGTTAAGAGAAACTGCTTAGACTAGTATTACAAGGTAGTCATCAAACATTCATAATTTTTTAAATAAAGTCACTTACAAAAAAACGTAGATTGGTCTAATTTTATAACCGGAAAGTAAGGCCGATTAGCCCTTACCAACTGCTAGTTGGTCATACTAGTTCTTAGACCACAGTCTAAATATAATGTCTATGGTTATGCAACTGGTTCTGTTGTTCATCTACAAGTAAAAGGAAGAGAAATGTAAGTCTATGCAAAACATGTTGGCTACTGTCTCAATGTATGTTGTTTTACAGGTGGTAAAGAGAATAAGATGCCCATCCTGATCTCAAAGATCTTCAAAGGGCTGGCAGCGGACCAGACGGAGGCTCTTTACGTGGGCGATGCCATTTTGTCCGTGAACGGGTGCGACCTCAGAGAAGCCACTCACGATGAGGCTGTACAGGCCCTGAAGAAAACAGGCAAAGAGGTCATTCTGGAAGGTAAGACAGAGCTGATTGTTTGGCTTGAAGGAATAGTTCACCAAAAGTGAAATTTATGTCATTATGTAGTCATCCTCATTGGTTCTCGCTGGAGCTCAAACGTGCTGCGTAACACAAGAATGAACCTCATTGGTTCTTGAGAAGCTCAAACGTGCTGCGTAACACGAGAATGAACCTCATTGGTTCTTGAGAAGCTCAAACGTGCTGCGTAACACGAGAATGAACCTCATTGGTTCTTGCTTCAGCTTCTGTTTACCTCAACTGATGTGTGTGTTGATCAATGTTCAAATGTGAATAAAAGCCAAAATTCAATCTGTTCATCATATAAAGCGATCATGTCTCTTCAGCAAATTTAGATTAAACCGCTCAAATCCTATGGATCAGTTTTACGATCACTTTATGAGCTTTTTGAAGCATCAGCGATAGTCTGAATGATTCATTCACCAATCAGACTGATTCCCTGACTCAGTGATCATCCATGCACAGTTCTGTACACAATCTCACACAAAACTATCATATGACTTCTATAGACTTACAATATAGAGTCGTATTAATCTCTTATATGTTCACTTATGGTAATTTTTGTCATTTTGGAGCTTGACAGACACTTCAAATTCACATTCATTGTACTTTTCAGACCATGACATATTAAAAAATTACTTGTGTGTTCCCAAGAAGTACTTTGAGAATGAAAGTGAACTATTAGATGTAAGTATTCAAACTGCATAAGCCTTTTTATAAGGCTCTGATTAGGCAACATTATGGCTTGCAACTTTCCTTTTTTTTAGTTTACATGCTGTTTCCATTTTCTCTTCTTGCAGAGGTCAGCAACCTTTGCACACAAGTGTTTGGAACTAAAATTGAGTACAAGCATATCAGTGAATGATAATTACATTAATGCACTTTTTCAAAAGGCTTGATGGAGAACATAATGGAAGATGGGCTATATAGTTTTTATGAGCCTGTGTGTGTGTGTGTGTGTGTGGGTGTGTGTGTGTGTGGACTGGTAATCCCTACGGTATGGGGACAAAATGTCCCCACAAAGATGGCAATATCCAAAATCCTTGTCCTTGTGGGGACATTTTTTGGTCCCCATGAGGAAAACATCTTATAAATCACACTAAGTGATGTTTTTAGAAAATGTAAAAATGCAGCATGTCTCCTGTGATGGGTAGGTTTAGGGGCAGGGGCAGTGTGTGTGTGTGTGTGTGATGGGTAGAATTAGGGGCAGGGGCAGTGTGTGTGTGTGTGTGTGATGGGTAGAATTAGGGGCAGGGGCAGTGTGTGTGTGTGTGATGGGTAGGTTTAGGGGCAGGGGCAGTGTGTGTGTGTGTGTGATGGGTAGAATTAGGGGCAGGCAGTGTGTGTGTGTGTGTGTGTGTGATGGGTAGAATTAGGGGCAGGGGCAGTGTGTGTGTGTGTGATGGGTAGGTTTAGGGGCAGGGGCAGTGTGTGTGTGTGTGATGGGTAGAATTAGGGGCAGGGGCAGTGTGTGTGTGTGTGTGATGGGTAGGTTTAGGGGCAGGGGCAGTGTGTGTGTGTGTGATGGGTAGGTTTAGGGGCAGGGGCAGTGTGTGTGTGTGTGTGATGGGTAGGTTTAGGGGCAGGGGCAGTGTGTGTGTGTGTGTGTGATGGATAGAATTAGGGGCAGGGGCAGTGTGTGTGTGTGTGATGGGTAGGTTTAGGGGCAGGGGCAGTGTGTGTGTGTGTGTGATGGGTAGAATTAGGGGCAGGGCAGTGTGTGTGTGTGTGATGGGTAGGTTTAGGGGCAGGGGCAGTGTGTGTGTGTGTGTGATGGGTAGGTTTAGGGGCAGGGGCAGTGTGTGTGTCTGTGTGTGTGTGTGTGTGTGTGATGGGTAGGTTTAGGGGCAGGGGCAGTGTGTGTGTGTGTGTGTGTGTGTGTGTGTGTGTGTGTGTGTGTGTGTGTGTGTGTGTGTGTGTGTGTGTGTGTGTGTGTGATGGGAAGAATTAAGGGCAGGGGCAGTGTGTGTGTGTGTGATGGGTAGGATTAGGGGCAGGGGCAGTGTGTGTGTGTGTGTGTGTGTGTGTGTGTGTGTGTGTGTGTGTGTGTGTGTGATGGGTAGGTTTAGGGGCAGGGGCAGTGTGTGTGTGTGATGGGTAGGTTTAGGGGCAGGGGCAGTGTGTGTGTGATGGGTAGGTTTAGGGGCAGGGGCAGTGTAGGGGATAGAAAATACGGTTTGTACAGTATAAAATGCTTTACGCCTATGGAATGTCCCCATAAAACATGGAAACACAACGTGTGTGTGTGTGTGTGTGTGTGTGTGTGTGTGTGTGTGTGTGTGTGTGTGTGTGTGTGTGTGTGTGTGTGTGTGTGTGTGTGTGTGTGTGTGTGTGTGTGTGTGTGTGTGTGTGTGTGTGAGAGAGTGTGAGAGAGTGTGAGAGAGATACCCATAATGTCATATCAGCATTTTATCCCCTTTAAGAAGGCTCTTAAGAGCCAGTGATGCAAGAGTGAATGGTGTTTGCACGTAATGCTGCTCTCAGGTCCTCTGGGAAGTCCAACTTACGAGTTCAGAATTCGTAATTAAGATGAGATGGGCGTTCAGTGAGTCAAATAGATGTTTTGACAATTCCAGAATCAGCTTTAATGCCAAGTATGTTTACTCACACAAGGAATTTGTCTCGGTGAAGTGAGCTTCAAGTGCAGAACAAAAGTACAGACATTGGGATAAGGCAGTAAAAAGGAATATATAACACAATAAAAAATGTAATACAATGCTGTAATAAAAATATAACGTCTGCCCTTAAACAAGGTGCAGTGTGCAAATGCAATAAAATATACATAACTATGTTTTCAGTGGTGTATAAAGATATCATCTTACATAATGTTTTTATTACCTTAGAATGAGCCGTTTCTATCTGCACACACCGCGGGTCCCCTTACAGTGAAGTTGCTGTCATGTTTCTACGGTGGCCCTAAACGGACAAACTGCTCTTGAGAGCGCCAGCTACTCTCTTCTGTCTCAGACGACGACATCTTTGTCCTGTGTCGGCCACCGTAGCTTCTCTATATGCTTTGAAAGGGAGGGTGAGCGGTGTGTGATTGCAATTCACAACCTCACCACTAGATGCTGCTTAAATGTACATAGTGCACCTTTAAAGGGCCCTATTTTAACTATCTGAGCTCACGGCGCTGCTGCACTTAAGGCGTGTCCGAATCCACTTGCTAGTTAAACGACGTGAAAAACGGTCGGTGCATGGTCCAAATGGGTGTGTTTTGGGTGTAACATGCAATAAACAAATTTGCGCTTGCACCATGAGCGGATTCACTATTTACATGTGAGCGGAAAGACTGAACGCTTCTCCAGAGAGGAAACCTTTTAAACCATTTAAAAATGTGTGTGTGCTGCTGCACGTCCCTGTGTGTGTAATAATCAGAGAGTGTGTGTGTTGTGCACCGCCTATAGACACATATTACTAACACACCCTTTAAATAACACATAAATACTGCACTATTGACTTTAGAGCAGGTGTGTGTTGGTCAATGGTCAGTGGTTTTCAGTTCCTCACAATAGCAGCGCTATATGCATGTAAACCTATTGCAGGAGACCAAAATGAGGAATCTTTAAAATAACATGGGTGCTTTAATGTACTTTAATAACCGATGCTGTAGAAATGTAAAGCCTTTTTACCAGGCCAAAAAGCCACGAGAAGTTTGAGAGACAGTGAGTTAGAGACAGACGGGCAGTTTGAGAGAGTCAGAACAAGAACGTTTGCAAGCATGAAAATTCCTGTCATCCACTGCAGATTTTCCCACCATGCTTGGGCACGAAAGGCCCCATTTTTCAGGGGCTCATCACACACACACACACACACACACACGAGCAGCTCAGACTCTTGCAGTCGTTCTATCGCAGGGATTTACTCTCTTCTGCTTAGTGAGTTTTCTATGATCCTGTAATTGAGTGTGTTTGGTTCTCGCTCCCCTACTGCATCTTTCTCCTCTGGCGCTCACACATCTGTTTCACCACTGAGGCGTCCAGTCCTGTTTCATTCATTTCAGTGGATAATACTGTGGATGTGGAGAAAAATTCCTGTTTCTTATGGAATATTGGAGTAACTACATCTCGTCTCTGATGAAGAGGACGGGGCCACCTGTCACTCACATGAGATCAGCCAATAGCAAACCACAACCATCCAATCACTTCCCCACGGACAGAATCAAGCCCCGCCCTACATTTGTTCTTGTTCTAGAAGTGTTTCACTCGGATATAGGGCACAATAGAGAAGTAAAGACGAGCGCAACTTCCGTTTCATGCCGAGTTTAACTTAAGCTGGGGTCTGATCGTGTCTTTCTCGCCCTGTGTTTATTTTCTCTGGCCAGTTTTGTCTGGACCACCGCTGAGTCTCACACCTTTCTGTCTTTCTCTAACGTCCTGTAGTTCTTGTTGAGAGTGGGTGGATTTTCTCCTGTGACATTTGAATCAAATTATACATGAAGGTTTGTGACCTTCAGCTGCTCCAAATTCATTGACAATAAAATCCATCATTCATGGGAGAACGTGTGTGTTTGTGAGTTCTGGTCTAGCAGACGAGAATCCTCTCTGTGAATAAAAGCTCTGTCCTCTCTATCTTCCAGCCTGATTTAACGTTAAAAGTAAACAGATTCCTTCTGATTCCACATGTTAACAGCGTGTCCAAAGCAGACGTGACACAACACGTTTCCAAGAGTCTGTTCCTCACTGAAAGTTAAGATGCTGCATGACATGACAAAATCACAGCCAATAAGGATTTTTCATATCTAATATACTGTAAATATATTTTTCACTGTATCGGTTTTATGTTAACCTCCTGGGTGCCACTGTCCATGTGCAAGGACATTATATTGCATAAAGTAAAATGGTATATCAATTCATTCTGAATGGAGGCGTTTGGTCACTCAGTTTTTATATTAATCATAATGACCTTGCATGTTGATGAATTGTTCTCTTGATTTATATATGCTGGTTTTGCTTTGATGTAAAGATTGACATGACTATTTACCAGATATTTTAATCTGAACATTGCTTAAATTTAAAAGAAAACATTGCTAAAATATTATCACACATAACATATATAACAAAAGTATTATTGCCATGGTTGTTATTATTTTATTAAAGCAATATTTCCCTTCACGTGACACCGCAGCCATAATAGCGCTGGATGGAAGATGCATCACTTTCATTTCGTTTTGGGGTCTGTAAGATTTATTTTGTTTTGAAAGAAATTAAGACTTTTATTCAGCAAGGATGCATTCAATTGATTATAAGTGACGGTTTATGATGTTATAAAAGATTATATTTCAAATAAATGAATTTGAACTTTCTATTCATCAAAGAATCCTGAAAAATAAAATATATCAGTTTCCACAGAAATATGAAACAAGCAGCAAATTATCATATTTGAATAATTTCTAAGGGATCATGTGACTGATAAATTCAGCTTTGATCACAGGAATAAATCACATTTTACTATATATTCACATAGAGAACAGCTGATCTACACTGGAGGAATATTACACTGTTTGACTGTATTTTTGATCAAAGAAATGCAGCCTTGGTGAGCAGAAGAGACTTTTTGTGCGTGTGTGTGTGTGTGTGTGTGTGTGTGTGTGTGTGTGTGTGTGTGTGTGTGTGTGTGTGTGTGTGTGTGTGTGTGTGTGTGTGTGTGTGTGTGTGTGTGTGTGTGTGTGTGTGTGTGTGTGTGTGTGTGTGTGTGTGTGGACTGTAATCCCTACGGTATGGGGACAAAATGTCCCCACAAAGATGGCAATATCCAAAATCCTTGTCCTTGTGGGGACATTTTTGGTCCCCATGAGGAAAACATCTTATAAATCACACTAAGTGATGTTTTTGAAAATGTAAAAATGCAGCATGTCTCCTGTGATGTGTAGGTTTAGGGGCAGGGGCAGTGTAGGGGATAGAAAATACGGTTTTACAGTATAAAATGCATTACGCCTATGGAATGTCCCCATAACACATGGAAACACAACATGTGTGTGTGCGTGTGTGTGTGTGTGTGTGTGTGTGTGTGTGTGTGTGTGTGTGTGTGTGTGTGTGTGTGTGTGTGTGTGTGTGTGTGTGTGTGTGTGTGTGTGTGTGTGTGTGTGTGTGTGAAGTTTCAGCTCAAATACCCCACACATTTTTTATAGCATGTTACAGTTGTCACTTTTTGAGGATGAGCAAAAACGTGCTGTTTTTGAGTGTGTCCCTTTAAATGCAAATGAGCTGCTGCTCCCCGCCCCCTTTCAAGAAGAGGGCGGAGCTTCAAGAGCTTGTATTAGCAGCTCCGATTACCTCACGCAGACACACACTGAACGTGTCCGAAACTGTTCAGCCTTTAATGATCAAACCGGAGTCGGACAATGATGGAGAGACTCCAGAAGAAGAGACAACATGAATGAGACAGGACGCTCCTGAAGGGATAGAGGAGGAGTTTATGAGCTAACCATCTTCAGTCATTGATTAGCATATCCTGTCATGATAATCTATAAACCGCTGGTGTGGGAACTGTTGATGAGAATATCTGCTGATGAAGAGAGAACAGGGATAGTTTAGTGTAATTACGGTTATAACTGATGATGTCATCTTGCTTTATGACATGCTAATGCATTTGTGTTCGTAATGTATCGCAATAAATGTGAAGAGGGATGACAGCTTGAGCGACTCCCAGATGTGCTCGTCTACAACAACTCTTCGTCTTCTCAACATGTTCCTGGGGCGGGGTTTATGTAAATGAGAGGGTTTGTGATGTCACTGACCCGTGAAGAAGCTCATTCTCCCTACCAGCCGTTTGTTAGTTCTTAAAAAGCTATTTCCATAAAATAAAAGATCTCCCTTTCCTTTGATCGCCAAGTTAAAACAAGCTAAAGTTAAACAAGTGAAATCATAATCAACCACCCCTTTAAAGAAAACAAAACTTACAGATTCCTAACTTTTGAATTGTAGTGTACTGTAATGTATGAAAGGATTTCTTGCACGCTAAGAATCTGATACAGAACAAGTTATGCAATGATAAACCCTCATACATTATGGCATTTTGTTACATTACATTATATGATTATTACCATTTTGCATTTTAATGCAATTTAAAGTGTGAATTTGTAACTTTTGGAACAAGTGGAACATCAAGTCAAGCACATTGCATGGTGAGATACATATGCTCTGATCTTGTACCACACATGTTGGCCAACGTAGATCATCCAGGAACTCTACGCATGCATAACAGACACAAACTGTGTACAGTATACCGCAAAAATAGCACAAGTAGTTTGCTAAAACATATCAAATGCCCAGATACCCCACCCCTATTTCTCTCTAGAGATGCGAACCGAATGCATGGCTTCATTCCAGGTCAGATCTTCATTCTTGTGGCCAAATTGAACATTTGCACTTAACTAAATTAAAATCATAAGCGCTTCCAGCTGTTTTTATGGCTTCCAGTCAGGATGAGAAGTCCTGCCGTATTTCTGGGATGATGAAAGTGTGATATTCACTCTAGAAAATGTTTCTCTCTGTTGGACAGTCTCCAGATAATTCAGTGAGATGTTAATGAAAAGAAAAGCCTGTATTAGCTACTGAGAGATCTGAGCACATGCTGCTTATATTAAACAGTTTAAATATGGAAACACACACACACTTACGTTCAGTCTCTTGATTTTGAAATGCATTGAGATATTTTTAAGCATGACTTAAGCCAGCAAACAGGGAACAGTTCTGGTAAAGTTCTCTTAAAGTTATGAACAAATGTTCTTCCAGTAACGTTTATAGAATGTTTATAGAATGTTCATTCAATGAATGCACGTTTTTTAAATGTTACAACTTGTTTCGGAATGTTCAGAGAACGTTCACAAAAGTATCATTCCCAAAATGTTTGAAGAATGATAAAATGGAATGTTCTTTTAATGTTCACATAAAAAAAGTTGTTTAAATGTTTTTTTTTAAAAATGGCCATTTTGATAGTTGAGAGAAAAAAAAACATAATGGGAATGTTAGCAAAAAGTAATGCAATTAGCAATATTGTAACAAAATATTTTTTAAAGTAACTTTCCCCAACACTGATGATAATATGATATTTGTAGATTCCTTGTTAAGTTTGAATAAGAAAAATAAAAATAATTATAATAATTAGTATTATTATAAATTTGAACTGTATCTACTCCTTAAGCTTTAATCTTACCAAACTCGGGTCTGACCTTCAGACTGTTCTGACTTATGTTAAATCATGTTAGTAACATATTAAAACATATTAGCAATGTGTTAAAAAATGCTAGCAAATGTTAAACATGTTAGCAAAATGCTACATGCTGAAAAAATGTAAACCACATGTTAGCAAACATGCCAATTAATACTAAAAAGATGTTTAAACATTTTAAAAACTTGTTAAAACATGTTAGCAAATTGGTAACTCATGCTAACAAAATGTTAAAATATGCTATCAACATGTTAATTCTTGTTAACAACATATTAAAACATCTTAGCAACCATGCAAAATTATTTTAGCAATGTGTTAAAACATGTTAGAAAATGTTAAACATGTAAGAAAAATGTTAATTCATGCTAACAAAATGCTAAACATGCTTGCAAAATGCTAATTAATGTTAAAACATGTTAACAGCATTTTAAATTATGTTAGCAATATGGTAATTAATGTTAGCAAAATGTTAATTAATGTTAATGACATGTTAACAAAATGCTAGTTCATGTTAACAATGAGGTAAAACATGCTAGCAATATACTAAATAATGTTAGCAGGATGCTAATTTATATTAACAATATGTTAAAACATGATAGTAACATGGTAAATCATGCTAGCATTGTGTTAAAACTTGTTAGCAACTCTGTTAGCAAAATGTTAAATTAATGCATTATATTCTCTAGGTGTAACATAATGTATTATAACTGCGGTTACAATGATTCACAAGATCACACAGTGCATCATAAGGTGCATTACATGCATTATTAATGCATTATACAGGTCCTTCTCAAAAAATCTCAAAAAATGATAAAATTTAAACTTTCATATATTTTAGATTCATTGCGCACCAACTGAAATATTTCAGGTCTTTTATTGTTTTAATACTGATGATTTTGACATACAGCTCATGAAAACCCAAAATTCCTATCTCAAAAAATTAGCATATTTCATCCGACCAATAAAAGAAAAGTGTTTTTAATACAAAAAAAGTCAACCTTCAAATAATTATGTTCAGTTATGCACTCAATACTTGGTGGGGAATCCTTTTGCAGAAATGACTGCTTCAGTGCGGCGTGGCATGGAGGCAATCAGCCTGTGGCACTGCTGAGGTGTTATGGAGGCCCAGGATGCTTCGATAGCGGCCTTAAGCTCATCCAGAGTGTTGGGTCTTGCGTCTCTCAACTTTCTCTTCACAATATCCCACAGATTCTCTATGAGGTTCAGGTCAGGAGAGTTGGCAGGCCAATTGAGCACAGTAATACCATGGTCAGTAAACCATTTACCAGTGGTTTTGGCACTGTGAGCAGGTGCCAGGTCGTGCTGAAAAACTAAATCTTCATCTCCATAAAGCTTTTCAGCAGATGGAAGCATGAAGTGCTCCAAAATCTCCTGATAGCTAGCTGCATTGACCCTGCTCTTGATAAAACACAGTGGACCAACACCAGCAGCTGACATGGCACCCCAGACCATCACTGACTGTGGGTACTTGACACTGGACTTCAGGCGTTTTGGCATTTCCTTCTCCCCAGTCTTCCTCCAGACTCTGGCACCTTGATTTCCCAATGACATGCACAATTTGAGCGACAGTCCAGTGCTGCTTCTCTGTAGCCCAGGTCAGACGCTTCTGCCGCTGTTTCTGGTTCAAAAGTGACCTTTTCATGATATGCAAATTTTTTGAGATAGGAATTTTGGGTTTTCATGAGCTGTATGCCAAAATCATCAGTATTAAAACAATAAAAGACCTGAAATATTTCAGTTGGTGTGCAATGAATCTAAAATATATGAAAGTTTAATTTTATCATTACATTATGGAAAATAATGAACTTTTATCACAATATGCAAATTTTTGAGAAGGACCTGTACAGTATAAAGGCTTTAAGTAAAGTGCTAGCCATATTTTTGCCGGCTGAGAAGTGCCCACATACTTTTTGGGCCTGCATCTGTTGGGTCCTGTGGTTCTGTGTGTGTTTTCAGGAGCATTTTTGTGTAGGCGATGAGCGACATTCCGGGCACAGCGTGCTTCTGGAGTCACAGCGTAGCCAATCAGATGGATTCCGGATGCTCCCACGGCAACCAGAGGGCCGGAGCTGGGCTGTAGGGATCTGTTGTGTTTGCAGTGGCTCCAGGTTCTTGTGTTTGTCCGGTCAGGCAGCGAAAACAACCGCGTGCTTCCATGTCGCCAGAGCCGGGCCTCAGCACCTGGAAACAGCCGGGCAGACCCAAAAATCTGTATCTCGTCTCTTAAAGGATGCTCGCTTTGTGTCCCAAAGGGCAGGAATGTTCACGTTTAGATAGAGCAGTGACAGCACAGACAGATTTAGATCGTGCTTTTCTTCTGCCTTCACTGTGTCTGTAACGGTTCAACCCGAAAAACACGCCAATTATTTCTAATTATGTGTGTTTGAGAAAGTTGTTTCAACATCATGTATAATAATATTTCATTGCTTTCATTTAAAATGTTTCAGGAAGTATCAATGTCTTAAAATACTACAAAAGAAACAAATGAATTACCAGTGGTTAAATATACAGTTTTCACTCAGGAACTGCTAATACATTTCACAAATAATTACGAGGAAACGGCAAGTAACGCATCACATTAAACAATCCAACATGGTAGCAGTGAATAGCAAGTGTTAAAACATTTTACATTTTTAACTAAAGCATACTAGCAAAATGCTAATCATGTTAGCACCATAGTAACATGTTAATCATGTTAACAAAATGTAAATCTTGCAAAAAAAATGCTAATTGTGTTAACATTATGATAACAACATGCTATTTATGTTATAATTTTGCTTAGCATTGTGTTAACAAACAAGCAAATCATGTTAACATAATGTTAACAATGTGTTAATCATGTTAGAATCTTGCTTAGCATCATGATAACAAAATGCTAATTGTGTTAACATAATGCTAGCATAATGCTAATCATGTTATCATTTTGTTAATAAAATGTCAAGTGTGTTAACATTATGCTAACAATGTGCTAATTATGTTAGAATCTTGGTTAGCATAATGTTAACAAAATGTTAATCGTGTTAACATAATGTTAGCAAAATGCTAACCATGTTAACATTTTGCTAGTAACATGCTAATCGTGTTAACATCATACTATCAAAATGGCAATAGTATTTACATTATGTTAGCATCTGGCTAAGCATTGTGTGAACAATAAGCTAATCATGTTAGCATAATGAAACCAGTGTGCTAATTATGTAAGAATCTTGCTTAGCATTATGCTAACAAAATGTTAATTGTGTTAATATAATGCTAACAACATGTTAATCATGTTAGCTTTTTGCTAGTAACATGCTAATCGTGTTAACATCATACTAGCAAAATGGCAATAGTGTTAGCATTATGTTAACATCTTGCTTAGCATCGTGTGAGCAATAAGCTAATCATGTTAACATAATGCTAACAGTGTGCTAATTATGTCAGAATCTTGCTTAGCATCAGGCTAGCAAAATGGTAACCACAGTAATATCTTGCTAACAAAATGTTAATCATTTTAACATCATGATAGCAATATATTTATTGTGTTAGCATCTAGTGCTGGGTGATTTGACCACAATCTCTCGATAACGACATATATATCGATATAGTACATTTTATCCAGCTTACGAATGATAAAAACACTAACAGCCAATCAGAATCAATCCTGCTGAAAGAGTGTAATGTAGGGAATAGTGAATGAGGGTCTAGGGGGCGTTTTCGAACACAGCCAATGATGCCGTCCTGTAGTGTGGATGCTAATATAGTAAGCGTTAGTTATCCTTGATTCGAGTTTGAGTTTGGCCTTTGATTGTAGCACAGTTTGAAACTCTAGTGAGATTTCTGGAGCCTTGTGTCAGAAGAAACATCTTGGAAGACTTCAAGTCTCAATTTGCTGTTTAGGAGAAAGACTTGAGATACTAACTAACATGTCTTATGCATTTCTAATGCAGCGAAGCACAGATCGAGTTAGTGTATCTAAGTGTTTGCATTCTCATACTGAAGCAGTTGAATCTGCCATTGGACTTGATTCCTAACATTTGGTTTGGGTTAAACCAAATCATCCAAAGATGAGCTGTATTTTTCCGCCTGTTACTCATCAGAAAAATCATGACCTCCTCCCTGTTTCCTTCCTTTGCTTTTCTTTTTCCTATGTTTTCAGTGACATTACAAAACCAGACTGCTCCCAATCGCCAGAACACACACCACTGCTCTTTCATCTCGTTCTCCTCGACAGCCGTGAGACTAAATGGAGACTTTCGTTTAAAGCCAATCTGAGTGAAACCGCATGTGAAAAATCATGTGGAATGGGTCTTGATTTTGGGACATATTAATAAAGTGCAATTGAATTTCACGTTGAAGAGGTTCTCGAGTGTTTCGTGTATCAGAAAAGATCTCGAACCGTGCTTCACATTTGCCAAGAACACAAAGTCTGAACTCATCAATACGATCAAATGATCCGAGCTGCTCTCAATTACTTATTACGGAGCTTCGCACATGACATGCAAGAAAAAAAAGTTAATTGTGCGCACAATTTACTATTTTGTTCCCTCGATTTTCTAAATCGTTCACACAATTTACTATGATGTTCCCTTGATTTGCTAAATTACTCTTTCGTTGCCTCGTTTTACTCCTGATTTACTCTTTCGTTCCCTTGATTTGCGTACAATATACTCTTTCGTTCCCTCGAGTTGTGTACGTTTTACTATTTCGTTCCCTCGTTTTGCTAAATTACTATTTCGTTCCCTCGATTTGCTAAATTACTATTTCGTTCCCTAGAGTTGCGTACGTTTGACTATTTCGTTCCCTCGAGTTGCGTACATTTTACTATTTTGTTCCCAAGATTTGCTAAATTACTATTTCGTTCCCTCGAGTTGCGTACGTTTTACTATTTCGTTCCCTCAAGTTGCGTACGTTTTACTATTTTCGTTCCTAAGATTTGCTAAATTACTATTTTGTTCCCTCGAGTTGCGTACATTTTACTATTTCGTTATCTCGTTTTGCTAAATTACTATTTCGTTCCCTCGAGTTGCTAAATTACTATTTCGTTCCCTCGAGTTGCTAAATTACTATTTCGTTCCCTCGATTTGCTAAATTGCCAAATCATTCCCTCAATTTGCTAAATTACTATTTTGTTCCCTCGAGTTGCGTATGTTTTACTATTTCGTTCCCTCGCTTTGCTAAATTACTATTTCGTTCCCTCGAGTTGCGTACGTTTTACTTTTTCGTTCCCTCGCTTTGCTAAATTACTATTTTGTTCCCTCGAGTTGCGTATGTTTTACTTTGTCGTTCCCTCGCTTTGCTAAATTACTATTTCGTTCCCTCGAGTTGCGTATGTTTTACTATTTCATTCCCTCGCTTTGCTAAATTACTAGTTTGTTCCCTCGAGTTGCGTACGTTTTACTTTTTCATTCCGTCACTTTGCTAAATTACTATTTCGTTCCCTCAATTTGCTAAATTACTATTTCATTCCCTCGAGTTGCGTACGTTTTAATATTTCATTCCCTCGATTTGCTAAATTACTATTTCGTTCCCTCGAGTTGCGTACGTTTTACTATTTCGTTTCCTCGAGTTGCGTACGTTTTACTATTTCGTTCCCTCGAGTTGCGTACATTTTACTATTTCGTTCCCTCGAGTTGCATACGTTTTACTATTTTGTTCCCTTGATTTGCTAAATATGCTAAATTGCTAAGTATGATTTACTTTTGAATTTTCTCTCAACGTTCTGAAACAAATAGTAACTTTTAACAGGTTCTCGAGTGTTTCGTGTATCAGGAAAGATCTCGAACCGTGCTTCACATTTGACAAGAACACAAAGTCTGAACTCATCAATACGATCAAATGATCCGAGCTGCTCTCAATTACTTATTACGGAGCTTCGCACATGACATGCAAGAAAAAAAAGTTAATTGTGCGCACAATTTACTATTTCGTTCCCTCGATTTTCTAAATCGTGCACACAATTTACTATGATGTTCCCTTGATTTGCTAAATTACTCTTTCGTTCCCTCGTTTTACTCCTGATTTACACTTTCGTTCCTTTGATTTGCGTACAATATACTCTTTCGTTCCCTCGAGTTGCGTACGTTTTACTATTTTGTTCCCTCGATTTGCTAAATTACTATTTCGTTCCCTAGAGTTGCGTATGTTTTACTATTTTGTTCCCTCGAGTTGCGTACGTTTTACTATTTTGTTCCCAAGATTTGCTAAATTACTATTTCGTTCCCTCGAGTTGCGTACGTTTTACTATTTTGTTCCCTCGAGTTGCGTACGTTTTACTATTTTGTTCCCTCGAGTTGCGTACGATTTACAATTTTCGTTCCTAAGATTTGCTAAATTACTATTTTGTTCCCTCGAGTTGCGTACGTTTTACTATTTCGTTCCCTTGCTTTGCTTAATTACTATTTCGTTTCCTCGAGTTGCTAAATTACTATTTCGTTCCCTCGATTTGCTAAATTACTATTTCATTCCCTCAATTTGCTAAATTACTATTTTGTTCCCTCGAGTTGCGTATGTTTTACTATTTCGTTCCCTCGCTTTGCTAAATTACTATTTCGTTCCCTCGAGTTGCGTGCGTTTTACTTTTCCATTCCCTCGCTTTGCTAAATTACTATTTTGTTCCCTCGAGTTGCGTACGTTTTACTTTTTCGTTCCCTCGCTTTGCTAAATTACTATTTTGTTCCCTCGAGTTGCGTACGTTTTACTTTTTCATTCCCTCGCTTTGCTAAATTACTATTTCGTTCCCTCGAGTTGCATATGTTTTACTATTTCGTTCCCTCGCTTTGCTAAATTACTATTTTGTTCCCTCGAGTTGCGTACGTTTTACTTTTTCATTCCCTCGCTTTGCTAAATTACTATTTCGTTCCCTCGATTTGCTAAATTACTATTTCATTCCGTCGAGTTGCGTACGTTTTAATATTTCATTCCCTTGATTTGCTAAATTACTATTTCGTTCCCTCGAGTTGCGTACGTTTTACTATTTCGTTTCCTCGAGTTGCGTACGTTTTACTATTTCGTTCCCTCAAGTTGTGAATTAAATAAAAACTTCAAAATCTATGAACAATGTATAAATAATATTTTTGTGCTAACATTTTGAGAACATTATTAAAGACAAGAAATTTTGTTCATAACTTAAAGAGAACCTTTCCAGAACGTTCCCTGTTAGCTGGGATGCTCATGACAACATTAAGATAATATCACGGTTGATACTGCAGTGAGAAACACACGCAGAACTCCTGAGCTGTGAAAGAGCAACCTCTGCTCTTTAACGTTTCCTCAGAAAAAATGCACATCGAATGGCAATTTTAATTCCACAATGGCCATTTAGTGTCAGCTCCCGAAGGGCTTTTGTGCCGACAAAATCCTTCCGTCTATAAATAGCCGCAGAATCCTCTAATCTAAACCTCTGACCAGAGTCTTTTGTTGATGTGATTAATGTTGGGTTGGAGATGCGAGACCATTGAAGACTTGAATTATGAGAACAGCAGAAGGATGGAGCTGTGAACGGAAGTGTAGCGAGGATGTGATGAGTGTGTGTTTGTGGCACATGATGGAGGACGCAAGGATAAAGGTGATGTGTCATTTCATCTCGGTATGTTTTGCTTTTTGTCGACTATGCATGAGAATCAAAGACATTGCATGATCATAAAGATGTGTTTAAACAGATGCAAGAACGAAAGCCAATCACAATCCAGTATGCAAATATTGTGATGTCATTAGTGGCGTTGGTTGTATGTTAATGCTGAACATTCTCTCAAAGTCATTGGGATATTTTCTCATTTTAATTTTACATTTCTTAAAACATTAAGTTGATAAAAACCAAAGGTAGTTCACCTGAGAGTCTGATTGGAATCGGTACATTAAGCAGAAAATCAAACTGCAAATGACTTTTTTTGTATATGTAATGTTTTTTTTAAAAGAAATCAATTTTACAACTGAAATTAATGTATTTCCAAAGGAAACTTTAAAATGAAAACGGATGCACTAAAAATATGACATTAAACACATTTACATTGTTGCAAAAACTCTCAATTTGAAATTTCTATTCATCTGAATTCAACAAAAATATGAAGCAGCAGTTTTAAATCATAAATGTTTGTTGAGCATCAAATGAGAATGATTTCTGAAGGATCGTGTGACGCTGAAGACTGGCGTAATGATGCTGAAAACTCAGCTTTACTGTATTTACTGTATTTTCGATCAAATTAACGCAGCCTTGGTGAGCAGAAGAGACTGAATAGCTGTTTGACTGCTGGGTAACATTAACCATGTTTTAAAGAATAACGACACTGATGAATCATTCACAATAAGACCAGAAACATGTAATGAGAAAATCAATATATATTCAACTAGTTACCTCACCTTAAAAGAGTGTGTGACGTCAGTGATTTGCTGAATCTGTGTGTGTGTGTGTGGTCAGCAGGTGAAGGATTGAGGAATTCGGACACAACATGTGTGAAAACAGACTGTGTGTGTGTGTGAGATGCTCTGAGCGTCTGCAGTCTCTACTGTAAATGTATTTATAGAGCGAGAGAAAGACGGCTGTGTTTGTTTGCTGCTGTATGTGCTGAGTAGGTGAAGTGTGTTTGGGAACGAGCTGACGGCTGAGATGAGCTCTATTCTGAGCGAGGAAGCCCCTCGCAGCCGGTACCACACACACACACACACACACACACACACACACACACACACACACACACAGAGATAGAGACACACACATGGGTGTGTTTCACACTTCAGCCTCTACAGTGAAACTCGATCTTCTCCCCCATAGTGGCGTCTGCTATTTATAACCATCGTGTGTGTGTGTGTGTGTGTGTGTGTGTGTGTGTGTGTGTGTGTGTGTGTGTGTGTGTGTGTGTGTGTGTGTTTATTACTAGAAGTGTTGAGGAACTAAATGTAGCATAGCTACTAACTTAACTACACTGTTCAATAATGTGATCATTTATGCAGCTTTACAGTCTATCTATCCATCCATCCATCCATCCATCCATCCATCCATCTCCTGTCTGTCTGTCCATCCATCCATCCATCTAATGTCTGTCTATCTATCCATCCATCCATCCATCCATCCATCTAATGTCTGTCTGTCTATCCATCCATCCATCTCCTGTCTGTCTGTCTATCTGTCTGTCTATCCATCCATCCATCCATCTCCTGTCTGTCTGTCCATCCATCCATCCATCTAATGTCTGTCTATCTATCCATCCATCCATCCATCCATCTAATGTCTGTCTGTCTATCCATCCATCCATCTCCTGTCTGTCTGTCTATCCATCCATCCATCTATCTTCTATCTATCTATCCATCCATTTTCTGCCTGTCTATCCATCAATCCATCCATCTCCTGTCTGTCTATCCATCCATCCATCCATCCATCTCCTGTCTGTCTGTCTATCCATCCATCCATCCATCCATCTCCTGTCAATCCATCCATCCATCCATCTCCTGTCAATCCATCCATTTATCCATCTCCTGTCTGTCTATCCATCCATCCATCTCCTGTTTGTCCATCCATCCATCCATCTCCTGTCTATCCATCCATCCATCCATCCATCCATCCATCCATCCATCCATCCATCCATCCATCCATCTCCTGTCTGTCCATCCATCCATCCATCTCCTGTCTATCCATCCATCCATCCATCTCCTGTCTATCCATCCATCCATCCATCTCCTGTCTCCAACCATCCATCTCCTATCTATCTATCCATCCATCCATCCATCCATCTCCTGTCTATCCATCCATCCATCCATCTCCTGTCTATCCATCCATCCATCTCCTGTCTTCAACCATCCATCTCCTGTCTATCCATCCATCCATCCATCCATCCATCCATCTCCTGTCTATCCATCCATCCATCCATCCATCTCCTGTCTATCCATCCATCCATCTCCTGTCTATCCATCCATCCATCTCCTGTCTATCCATCCATCCATCCATCCATCTCCTGTCTATCCATCCATCCATCTCCTGTCTATCCATCCATCCATCCACATCCATCCATCCATCCATCTCCTGTCTATCCATCCATCCATCCATCTCCTGTCTATCCACCCATCCATCTCCTGTCTATCCACCCATCCATCTCCTGTCTATCCACCCATCCATCTCCTCTATCCATCCATCCATCCATCCATCCATCCATCCATCCATCCATCCATCCACCCATCCATCTCCTGTCTATCCACCCATCCATCTCCTGTCTATCCATCCATCCATTAATTTATCCTGTCTATATGTTTATCCATCCATCTTCTGTCAGTCTGTCTATCCATCCATCCATCCATACTTCATACTTCATCAGTTTCATACTTCCCATTTTTTTTAAATATGATTAAAATATAAACTTGATCACTGGATATTTATATATTGAACAACATATTGCTGATGCCATAATTAAACACACTCTCTTTAAATGTCTTCTCTCATATGTAAAGTCCAATTCGTTCTTGTGAATAATTCCTTGAGGACTGTACCAATGAACCGACTCATATATTCAGCAGCTGTCGCTTTGACCATTAAATTTGATTCTGCAACTAAAGTGTTTTGACCTTCGGATTGTACTACACCGCTGTGACCTTTCACCTTTTAAATTTCATGAAATGCATAACCTCAGCCTATGAATGTCAACCTCTGCAGGTCAAAAGGCTGTAGTTGTTGAATAAAATTATGAGAAATTACAGTATGTGGACTTTTGCATTTTGCATTGTAGTTTTGACATCCCTAAATAGTGTGCACATGTGCCTTTTTAAGAATAGACTAAAATATTCCGCATGCAAGTCAAGTATTTTATTGACCACAAACCTCTAATTATTTCTGACAGCATGCATATATTATGCATTGTCTTTTTCAGTACATGTAGAAATAAAGCATCTGCCTCTGGTTTGTCTAATCTTGACTCCATTGGAAACAGACGGTCTACAGCACTAAACACACTGAGCAATACTTTCCTAAAGGACTTGATTTTATTTTTAGTGGTGCAGAACTCCTCTTCCTCTTTCATCTAAAGCTGCTTTATTGGGAGTTTTTGAATCGGTGGGCGGCTGTTCAACTTTAATCATCAAGATTTCAGTGTTTAGTGGGTTGTACCCACAAATCTGAGTTTCAAAGTCTATGCCTGTGTTCAAAATAGCATACTACTCAATCGTGTAGTGTGCATGCTGTACAGCAATGCGTTTCAGAATATCAGTTACATAATGCATTTGACAGTTTTATTTTTGCAATTACACCATTTTATTTTATTCATGCATTCAACCATTTTGAACTAGCATTCTCTCTCTGTTTCTCTGTAGTGAAGTACATTAAGGAGATGTCGGCGTTTTTTAAGGGTGGATCGACGGCTGGACCCCCGGTGCTGGATTCTCCTCCAGCCACCCCGCAGAAGCAGACGGACCCCGCGCTTAAAGAGACCCGGACCCTCCCGCTCCGAATGTGCCATGTGACGCGCAAACAGTGTCCGCCTGATACAGAGGACCGGTACAAACTCACACTCACACACACACTCTCACACGCACTCACACACGCATCGCACACACTCACACACACTCTCTCACACTCACACACACACACTCACACGCACTCACACACGCATCGCACACTCACACACACTCTCACACGCACTCACACACGCATCGCACACACTCACACACACTCTCTCACACACACTCACACACACTCTCACACGCACTCACACACGCATCGCACACACTCACACTCACACACACTCTCACACACACTCACACACACACACTCACACGCACTCACACACGCATCGCACACACTCACACACACTCTCTCACACACACTCACACACACACTCTCACACGCACTCACACACGCATCGCACACACTCACACTCACACACACTCTCTCACACACACTCACACACACACACTCTCACACGCACTCACACACGCATCGCACACACTCACTCACACAAACTCTCTCACACACACTCACACACACACACACACACACACTCTCACACGCAGTCACACACGCACGCACACACTCACACACACACACACACACTCTCACACGCACTCACACACGCATGCACACACTTGCACACTCACACACACTCACACACTCTCTCTCACACATGTCTGGTTCACTATCTTTGTGGGGACTCTCCATAGACGTAATGGTTTTTATACAAACTGTACATTCTATCCCCTACACTGCCCCTGCCCTCACACACACACACACACACACACACACACACACTGCCCCTAAACCTACTCGTCACACACAAATACACACACACACACTGCCCCTAAACCTACCCATCACACACACTCACACACACACACACACACACACACACACACACACACACACACACACACACCCTCCACACACTACACACACACGAACACTGCCCCTAAACCTACCCATCACACACACACACTCACATTCACACACTCACATTCACACACACACTATCCCTGCCCCTAAACCTACCCATCACACACACACACACACACACCGCCCCTAAACCTACCCATCACACACACACACACACTCACATTCACACACACACTACCCCTGCCCCTAAACCTACCCATCACACACACACACACACACCGCCCTAAACCTACCCATCACACACACACACACACTCACATTCACACACACACTACCCCTGCCCCTAAACCTACCCATCACACACACACACACACACACACACACACATACACACACTACCCATCACAGGAAACATTCTGCTTTTTTACTTTCTCAAAAAAACTCATCCTGTGTGATTTTTGAAAAGTGGGGAACACTTCAAGGTCCCCACAATGTAATATAAACAAAAGGACACACACACACACACACACACATTCACACAAACACACTCATACTCCCACACACACACACACACACACACACACACTCACATTCACACATTCACACAAACACACTCATACTCACACACACACACACACACACACACACACACACACACACACACACACACACACACACACACACACACACACACACACACACACACACACACACACACACACACACACACACACACACACACACACACACACACACACTTCACACACACACACACACACACACACACACACACACACACACTCACACACACACACACACTCACATTCACACTAGGTTGACCAAACATCCTGTTTTCAAGTCCTGTCCTGGCCGTCCTGGCTGTTTTTTATAAAGTGATGAAAATGTCCTGGTTTTCATTATTTTCCATTGGGCCATTAAACTGACCGGCACTCGAGTATCATTTGAGTATCTCATGTCGGGCCGAGTGTCCTGGTTTTCAGTAATCAAAATATGGTCACCCTAACTCACACACTCTCTCACACACACTATCACACACACACATTCACACAAACACATTCACACACGCACGCAAGCACACACACACTCTCACATGCACACAAACACACACGGCCAGAGGTTACAGATTACTGGCATATCTCGTGTTTTATGAAATCATGTCATGAAATAATGATCAACATCAGAACCAATTCAAACATTAAAAACATTAAAATCTCAGATTGCAAAAGTACTTATTAGTTATGCATTGCATTTGTCCATTAAAATGTTTTGTTTTTACATGAAGCATGGCGCATTAAAAAAACAGGCACAATTATATAGATTTATAATAATACAAATAGATGATATACACTTACTCCAGTCTTCAGTGTCACATGACCCTTCAGAAATCATTGTCATATGATAATTTGAGGAGCAAGAAGCATTTATGATTAATAGTTAAGTCTGCTCTTCTGTTTTTCTCTCTGTAGGTATTTTGAGGTGGTATCATCAGACAGGAAGACGTCTGTGTTTTTGCGGGCTAAAGATCACGCCATGGCTCAGGCCTGGTATAACGCCATCCAGACAGGAAGTGCAGCGTTACTGACCAGCGCCAAAGCCGAGCTGAAAGCCCTGCAGCCCAGCCTGGACGTCAGTCACATCGGCTGGATCATCGAGCAGGTCAGAAACACAGACGTGATGAGATGAGAGAGAGATCGTACAGCAGAGCCTGATGTGTGTGTGTGTGTGTGTGTGTCAGGGTTCAGAGAGGCCGATACTGGCGGTGTTGACGGACAGAGATCTGCTGCTGTACACATCACTGCCCGACAGCAAAGACGCTCTCAGCAGCCCCGACAAGAGCTATCCCTTAATCACCACCAGGTACACACACACACACACACACACACACACTCACACACCCACACAACACACACACAAATACACACACTTACTCTCTCACACACTCACACACACACACACACACACACACACACACTCACTCACTCACACACGCACACACACACAATCACATGCACTTATTAATTCTCTCTCTCTTACACACACACACACTCACACACTCACTCACACACACCCACACAAACACACACACAAATACACACACTTACTCACTCACACACGCACACACACACAATCACATGCACTTATTAATTCTCTCTCTCTTACACACACACACACACACACACACACACACTCACACACTCACTCACACACACCCACACAAACACACACACAAATACACACACTTACTCACTCACACACACTCGCACACACACACAATCACATGCACTTATTAATTCTCTCTCTCTTACACACACACACACACACACTCAAAAACACACACAAACACACTCACACAAACACACACTTACACACACACACTCACAATCACACACTTATTCCCTCACTCACACACACACTCACACAAACACACACTTACACACACACTCACAATTACACACTTATTCCCTCACTCACACTCACACACACATTCCACACTCACTCAAACACACACACACACAAACACACACATTCACACAAACACTCACACACACACACACACACACACACACACACACACACACACACACACACATATAAACACACTCACGCAAACACACACACTTACTCAAACACACACACACACACACATTCAGGCACGGCATACTAATTACATTATATTATAAAATGGAAAAATGGAAATATCAGGGAATTTTACATTTATATTCTAATGAATGTCCCTATAGATATTTTATTTTATTTCCATGACGTTCCATAACCTAAAATCACATCGACTGAAGTTTTCTCTGTGAATGAAATAATTAAATCCTTGTCCTTAAATCACAAACGACTGGAAAAGTATTGGGAAATGTGTGTGAACCTGGTCACATGTATAATCAGCAATTACATTTATGTGTGTGTGTGTGTGTGTGTGTGTGTGTGTGTGTGTGTGTGTGTGTGTGTGTGTGTGTGTGTGTGATGGGTAGGTTTAGGGCAGGGGCAGTGTAGGGGATAGAAAATACGGTTTGTACAGTATAAAATGCATTACGCCTATGGAATGTCCCCATAAACATGGAAACACAACATGTGTGTGTGTGTGTGTGTGTGTGTGTGTGTGTGTGTGTGTGTTTATGCCCTGGTAATCCCTACGGTATGGGGACAAAATGTCCCCACAAAGATGGCAATATCCAAAATCCTTGTCCTAGTGGGGACATTTTTTGGTCCAAAAGTAAATTTACCTATCACACACGCCTCATATTTCACCTCTTTTTGTAATACCCATGTCATTATACACATTTGTGTCCTGATATTTCACAAAACATCACACACACACACACACACACACACACACACACACACACACACACACACACACACACACACACTTCCTAAATTTGTTTATTACACACACACATATACACACACACACACACACACTGCCCCCTAAACCTTCCTATCACAGGAAACTGTGATTGTGTGTGTGTGTGTGTGTGTGTGTGTGTGTGTGTGTGTGTGTGTGTGTGTGTGTGTGTGTGTGTGTGTGTGTGTGTGTGTGTGTGTGTGAGTGAGTAAGTGCGTGATTTTGTGTGTGTGTGTGTGTGTGTGTGTGAGAGAGAGAATTAATAAGTTACAAGTCAAAAAAATATATACAAAATGTCCCCACAAAGATGGCAATATCCAAAATCCTTGAAAACATCTAATAAATCACACTAAGTGATGTTTTTGAAAATGTAAAAATGCAGCATGTCTCCTGTGATGGGTAGTGTGTGTGTGTGTGTGTGTGTGTGTGTGTGTGTGTGTGTGTGTGTGTGTGTGTGTGTGTGTGGACTGGTAATCCCTACGGTATGGGGACAAAATGTCCCCACAAAGATGGCAATATCCAAATTTTTGTCCTTGTGGGGACATTTTTTGGTCCCCATGAGGAAAACATCTTATAAATCACACTAAGTGATGTTTTTGAAAAAGTAAAAATGCAGCATGTCTCCTGTGATGGGTAGGTTTAGGGGCAGGGGCAGTGTAGGGGATAGAAAATACGGTTTGTACAGTATAAAATGCATTACGCCTATGGAATGTCCCCATAAAACATGGAAACACAACATGTGTGTGTGTGTGTGTGTGTGTGTGTGTGTGTGTGTGTGTGTGTGTGTGTGTGTGTGTGTGTGTGTGCTGATATCTGCTGTGTTTGCATCCGTCAGGCTGGTTCACTCCGGCCCGGGTAAGAGTTCCTCAGTTCACGACTCTGAGCTGACGTTCGGCCTGCGCTTGGGCACCAAACAGGGAGTGGAGACGCATCTCTTCAGAGTGGACACAGCTAAAGACCTGTCCACCTGGACGCACCTGCTGGTGGAGGGTTGCCACGGCGCCGCGGAGCTCGTACAGGAAGTCACCACGGGTACGCTCACTGAAGTAGATGTTCTTTCCAAAGCAGAAAGAGAATAGAGGAGTGAATGTCAGAGGAGAGCCGGCTGTGAGTCGAGGCTGAGGGGTTTGTGTGGGCTCATATCGCCCTCTGCTGGATCAGTGAGGTGCAACCTACACTCTTAGAAGACATTGAACCTTTGGAGTTCAAAAAAGAACTTTAAAGTGCAAATATGAACTTCTAACTGCAATAAAGGTTCAAAGTTAAACCTATAGGTTCAATAATGATCCACTGATTATTTGGTGCATGTTGTCAGTTCATTCTAGAACCTTTGTTGTGGCAGAAAGGTTTATATAAGAACCTGTCCTGTTGTCAAGGTTCCTTTATGAACCTTAGATGGACTGTAAAGATTGAATTTTGCTTTGCTTTAGCAAACATACTGAACATGCACAAGAATGGAACTTCTTTAATTGTTACACTAAAACCACTCCATAATTGTTTACCTATTAGTTTAAACAGACTTTAAGCAAAATATACAGCCCTGAAACAACCCAGCTGTCAGGCTGATAAATGCAACACTTTTGTAGAGAAGTCAATGAAAACTTAGCTCTTATTAAATTGTTTTAATTTTACATTAGGCCTATTTTTTTCTTTTATATTGCCTAGTCCAGTAGCTCCTGATAACTAACCGAAAAATAAGCACCAAAAAATTAGCCTATAAAGGCTTGAAATTGCTCCATATGCTCCCAAAATGAATTCTCTGCAACCTCAAAATTCGCACTGCACAAATCGACCTGCCATAAATCGGAAATAGTCGGTTTTGTGCTCCAAACACACTACTATTAACAACAGGACGTTTTTTATTTAATTTTGGCTGATCTCTATTCTGGACGTGTATATATGGCACACGGAGGGTGATCACAGCCAAAGAGATGCGTTTAATTTAAACTCATGAGGACGTACACTTCGAAGTACCTATTCCTCAGTCACACAAACTGGTTTAATAAGTTAGGTGCTATAAATACTATTAAATTATGAGATTTTAACCTGCACTAATGTGCAAATCCGTTGCTTCTGTGATGACCGCTGGTTTAGACCTGGTCTTTTATAACCTAATTATGGCTATTCATAATTTCAACCTATGGGATTCATTTTTATCAGGTTACAAAATACAAAAAAGCACCAGTATGTATGTGCAACCAGAGCACACTGTGAAATGTATCCCATAATGCAATGCATTTGATGTCCTCCTTTAACTGTCTGCCATACTGTTTTTGTTTCATATTTGATAACTGGCCCTCACTAAATCAAACATGCGCATAATGAGGTCATGTGACAAAGTGACATACTTCTGTTTGAATTTTAGTTTCATAAATTGTTGTTAGTGGTGCTGAAATTATAATATACTATTTTAATATTTATATTTACATTTATTCATTTGACATACAAACTTCTATTTATGTAGTTGCTATAATGTAAATATTTTAGTATATTTATATTATTTACATTTTTTAATATATTTTACATTTACATTATATAGTATTGCAGTATTTTTTTCTGCAGTTTTCATTTATATATATATACATTTTTTTACATATATGTATACATTTACATATATATAATACATTTTTATTAACATTTTATTTTTATTTATTTCCAGTGCTTAAACTTATTTAAGTTATTTTATTTTCTTATTTCAAAATATTTCATTTCAGTTTAGTTGAAGTTTTTCTAATGTAATATTTATATTTGATTCCAGCTTTATTGAGACGTTTTGAGCGGTTTTATTGTAATTAACGCTGTGTGTTTCCTGTAGCGTGCAGCTGGAACGGGAAGTCGTGTATGTTGACCGTTCACATAGACAAAGGCTTCCTGCTGTTCACGGAGGAGGCCGGAGTCAGGAAGAACGTCCTTCTCCAGCAGCCGTTCGAGCGCCTGCGCATGTCCTCAGACGACGGCGTCCGCATGATGTTCCTCGACTTCGGAGGCCCAGACCCCGAGATCGTGAGACACGTTTTTACACTTGTCACCTGCTCGCTTTACAATCATCTGTTCTGCCTTTACGGAGCTGTTTACTCCTTCCTAGAGCTGCACGATTCTGAACAGACAACTAAACTAAATATAATGTCATTTACTAGAGGTTCTGAAAATTTTTTAATTGCAGAAATCTATTTAAAATGTTTAGTTAATCTCAATTATTTAGAGAAAAAAAATGGTTTGAGTGAATGATTCAATGACTTGTTTCATTACTGGATGAATCAGCGTTTTTGAATGAATCTCTTGAGTGAATGATTCAATGACTCACTCATAAAGACTTCACTTGTTTCATTATTGGATGAATCAGTGTTTTTGAACAAATCTCTTGAGTGAATGATTCAATGACTCACTCATAAAGACTTCATTTGTTTCATTATTGGATGAATCAGTGTTTTTGAATGAATCTCTTGAGTGAATGATTCAATGACTCACTCATAAAGACTTCACTTGTTTCATTACTGGATGAATCAGTGTTTTTGAAAAAATCTCTTGAGTGAATGATTCAACGACTCACTCATAAAGACTTCACTTGTTTTATTATTGGATGAATCAGTGTTTTTGAACAAATCTCTTGAGTGAATGATTCAATGACTCACTCATAAAGACTTCACTTGTTTCATTACTGGATGAATCAGTGTTTTTGAACAAATCTCTTGAGTGAATGATTCAATGACTCACTCATAAAGACGTCACTTGTTTCATTACTGGATGAATCAGCGTTTTTGAACAGATCTCTTGAATGAATGTTTCAATGAAAAATATTTTCAGTCAGTACAACAGTCACTTGTCGCCACCTGCTGGGATAACAATGTAATAGATACATACAATGATACAACAACTGAGATATTGATTAGCTCTCATGTGATTTTTGTCTCTCATCTAATACCTTGTTCTTTTTTTTCTGCTGGTTTTCAGCAATTGGACCTTCACTCGTGCCCTAAAACCATCGTCTTCATCATTCACTCTTTCCTGTCGGCCAAGGTTAAGCGACTAGGGCTGCTGGCATAACGGCGGACCACTGGACATCAAACCAAATCAAATCCATCACAGACTGTCACGGGTCAGTGCTCGGACACGGACGGCCAAAACCTAAAGCCATTCAGTGATGATTTCTCTGTGTTTTCCTCATAGCTCTGTCCTCTTTAATTCTTTCTCATTTTATTGGTTTGTATCTCGGCTAAACTTTATGAATGTTTAAAAACATAATCACATTAATCATATGTTTTCAGAGCGGCGACAGAAACAAAACAAGATATTAAACTCTGTTCCCCAGACAGCAACATAGTGTCGGCCCAGATCCGGCCCACATCTGGTACATGTGGATTCCACGCGTGCGTATGTTGCTGTCTGGGAGCCTAGTGAGTCTACATAGGCAGCATCCAGTCTGAACTGATTTGAGACGCACTAGATAGGCAGCACCTCTGGATGCTACACAAATAGTGTTCTTCATGTGAACGGGTGACATTTTGACATTGACATGTTGCTAAGATAAAGCAATAGCAAAATTATGCAATGAGCATAAAAATAAACATTCAATAGTCCCTTGTAATTCAAGTAAAATAAATTAAAATTGAAGGATTGTAATTAACTCACTAAACTTGATACTTTTCATTGTTTAGGATCAGCATTCTCCCCTAAAAGTGATTAAGACCAAACCTTAAGTCGTAGAGACTTGAAACTTTTAGGGCTGGTAGTACTCACACCACCTACAACGTCACCAAGGCTCGCCCTGATTGGCCTGACGGGGGCGCTACAGCGGTCAAAAGTACCAAATGGCTCATAACTCCTCAACAATTAGGCGTAGGCTCAAGTGTATTATATATAAATCATGAACGGAACAAGATATTTTTGCTAAATTTGGGACACATGTGTATGAGCTCAATTTGAGCTCACATGAAAAAAATCATGATGATTGGCCACTTGGTGGCGCTATATCAGGAAAAAAACATGAAAATGGCTATAACCACCCAACCATTAGTCCGATTGACTTGAAAATTGGCATGCAGTGTCTTTGTCCAAGGTGCCATGTCCGTCTATAAGGACACTGGCGTATCTCAAAAAACATGGCCGCCATCGACCAATGAAATTTGAGCATCTACTAAACAAGGTTACTGTAGGCCGATGGGAACGAAACTTGGTATGCGTCATCTGCATGATGCCCTGAAGGAGCCTGAGAAGTTTCGAGCCAGTGCTTTTCACGGGAATCGCCTCCTTAGGCTCCTGAATCCTTGCCGAGCACAACAATATCAAACATGCCAGGTTTCGCCTTATAGTGTGTGCAACGGTGTGATTTAGCGCTTAAAAAACCTTTGTGAATATCTTCGAAACCGTCAGTCCAATTGAGACGAAACCACCGCAGGAAATTCGAAAACATAGGTCGTCAGCTAAACAATAATGCCCAAAATTTTGAAAGAAAGTGCCAAAAAAATCCAATCAAAGTCGCACTCGGGTCATTTTTATGCTCTCATAAATATAAGTGTCTATAACTTCTAACCGAAATAAGATATTTACACCAAATTTTACACACATATGTATGGCCACACTTTATAACTCGCTATTCTGACTTTATAACTCATTTCTGACTTCATATCTCGTAATTCTGACTTTATCCACTAAAAACACTGGTGGAGATCGGGCAAGAGGTGGTGCTATAAGTCAAAAAACCTTTCAAAATCATAGTTTTCCTTAGTAAATTGCCTGTATTGGCTGTAAATGGTGTTTTCCATCTATGATCTAAGTGGTTACATGCTTACTAAATAAAACATATCTTTTTACACATGTGCTTAAAGGCCTTAAATGCTTGAGCCCGATAATTGCTGCTCGCAGCTATATTTATTTATTAAAATTTCTCTCGCCTTATCTCCATTTTATATATATCCACCCCTGATTCTGTACTCAAATTTGCTGCTAGCCTTCCAATGATGCCTTAAAATGCTGTCTTAGTAGTCAGCTCACTAGGTTTTGAACAGAGTTTGTGTGGATCTTCCAGTTGTGCGAGACGCTGCTCTGATCATAGAAAGGGCTTTAACGTTTGGCAGCTGAGAGCGGTTTGAGAAATGAAATCTCAAATCTTTCTACAGTGAGAAATAACTCATTTGACTTGCTTCTGATTTGAAATATAACCTTTTTAAGACACGTCGTCTTCCAGAATATCTACTATGAATCTATGCATCTGTGAAGAGAGAGTCAACCTGCCAAACTCTTACAAAACGTACCGTGGTGGTCTCATGGTATACTGACGGATTTAATACTGTGGTACTTGAGGATTATCATAATCATATACCATATGGTATATGGATTTTGTAAGGGACATATGGTTATGTCTCACTCTTTGTTTATTTTACAAGCCAAAACTACAAATAAAACCTTCAACTGAGAACTGTAATTCAGATTTAAAATGGGACAAACCTTCACTAGAAGTTATGGAAGCTTGTTTCCGCCACAGAATACAAAAATAAAAAAGGTAATTTGAACTTTTTATCTCACAATTCTGACTTTATATCAGTTCTGAGAAAAAAGGTCAGAATTGCGAGATGTAAGCACAACTGTGGGATAAAAAGTCACAATTATCTTTTAAAATGTTTTATTCTGTGGGGGAATCAAGCTTCCATAAGAAGTGGTTAGATCTGCTTGTAGTTCAGTTTGTGGATTGAATCCATGTTTAGTTATACTGACCTCTAGTGGGCAGGATGAGCATTACTAGCAGTCCACATGATCTGACCTCTCTGGCTGTGTTCAGAATAGCATATCGTTCTGCTCATACTGTGCACAGTATGCTCATTTTCTGCATGCATACTACACTTACATGTATTACTGTATGTACTACAACATGCGACAAGTGCCAAAATGAGCACAGAAAAATGCAGTGCAATTTGAATTTCATCATTTGCAGAGGTGGACCGTACTTAAGTATTTTTACTTTATCAGTTCTTCTTTGGAAAACTTTTACTTCACAACATTCCAAAACATAATATTGTACTTTTTACTGCACTGTGTTTTTTATATTGAATATCATTTAAAACTTAATTACATTAAAATGTAGTATTGTATACTTCTACTCAAGTTAAAGTAATTACAATTTTACTTGAGTACAAGAAAGAAAGTACTATATTTTTAATGTAATTAAGTATTCAAGGTATAAAAAAAAAAACGTTTATTTATGAAATGTAGTGCAGTAGAATGTATGAATTATAAATTATGCTTTGGGATGTAATGAATTAAAAGTTTTCCAAAGAAAAACACTGATAAAATATGTACTTGAAAAATGTACTTAAGTACTGTCCACCTCTGATCATTTGATCTGACATCTAAAAGTGAAATTTTCACACATACTTGCATTAATGATCTCAAAACGTTAAAACATATATTTTTTCTTGTTTATGTGAATGCACTCTAAAAAAAATGCTCAGTTATTTTAACCCAAATATGTTTCACACATGGACAGCCAGTGTAAAACATTAGAGTAACATCCAACTAAAATGTTTTGGAAAAACGTCCCATAAATGATGAATTAATAACATCTTTGTTCTAATGTTTTGATAACATTATTAAATACTAGAGAACGTTGGATAAACATTGTATTAACGTCACTGAAAGAACCTTGCCAGAACGTTCTGAGAACGGCTGGGATAAGCAGAAATCACATGCAAAAATTAAAATGTATACTGTTCTCAAATATGCTCCATTCTGAACGCAGCCTCTTTCATGCAATCCCGTCTTGTTTTGTAGTTTTTCTTTCTTTTGAACCTTCTTCGAAGTGATCTGTGTGAATATTGACGGATGTGCAGTGACGTTCAGGATGTCTTCCTGTTTTCCCATGTTTTGTCTCATTGCATTGTGACGGTGATGTGCACATGTGTTCTGCTCAGAGAGGTACTTCACATCCAAACTGTCCCAGCTTGCTGAGGTGGAAAATATCCTTCATGTGGCCTTTTTTACACTCTACTAAATTTTAATATATAATTCAAACTAAACTATATTCAATCTGTTAGCTATCAAAAGGAAAATCATTATATCCTTATTTAAACAGTGCCTTTTAGGGTTGTTTGTATATAAAATTGCAATAAATATAACTGTTGACTTGATCCTGGCTGGAGTTTTATTGGGTTGTGGGTCATTTTCAGGGAAACGCTTTCACTCATATAAGGTCAAAAGCACGGATGAGATGCCCAATAAAACACATGTGGCTTCTGAAGGGACGGATTCACTGCAGTGGTCACTTTAGATGTTTCTTCTTACATTTCTTAGGGAAAAAAAAAACTAATGAGTCACTGGATGTCATTTAGTTACAGTATAATGAATTTCAATTGCATAATTGACTAACTTTTGATTGCAGATTTCCTCAGAGCGTTCTCAGAAAAAAGTTAAAGTTGTCTGGTCTTTAATAACATTCTCGTTAGCACAAAAACATTATTTATACATCGTTCATACAAAAGTAACGTTCCCATAATGTTTGAAGAATGATAGAATGGAATGTTTTCGTAACTTTCATGTCAAACATTTTTAAATGTATATTTTAAAAAATAATAATATTTTTAACATTTTTGAAAAACCTGACAATAAAAGAAAGATATTTTAATTTCAATAAATTAATAAAATTGTTGTTACTATTATTTAAATAATAAAATACATGTAAAAATAACATTTTAATTAAAAAAATTTGAAAAAACGATATATGACAGTAAAAGAATATGTTAATTGTTATTATTTTATTAATAATAATAATGAAAAATTTATGCTCTAAAATTGTATTTTAGAGAAAAACTACATATGACAATAAAATAATATTTCATTTTTTATTTTACAAAATAATTAAATTGTAAATAATCAAAAAATAGTAATGCATTTTAGAAAAAAAACTACACATTAAATTCATATTTTAATTAAAAAATATTTGTATTGTTTGTTATTACTGTAATAATAAAATTAAATATAACATGAATAAAAAATGGTATTAAAAATATATATATTGTTAGCATTTTAGGAAAAGACAAACATATAACAATGCATTTTTTCCATGAAAGAACAATATTTTATAATTATATAATTAAATACAATAAAATTTGACAAAAAAAGAATACTAGGCTAATAAAAAAGTAAAACATACAATGCAATGTTAATTTCTGTTGCACAATTTAAAAACAACTGATGCCTAGTTCACACCACAGGGTTTTAAACATCGGCAGATCGCTGTGCTGTTCACACTACACTTCAAATCCTGTAGTGTGAACTAGACATGAGGTGTACAACAAAATACAGAAGAAACCCAGCAGTAACAACACAAAACAACAATATTACAAACAAATCAAAGACGATAAAAACACACGCTGTCAAACAGACATTATTTAAGCACTAAAGAGAGCGCTCACATCTATCATGACTTCAGTCAGTCGTGTCCAGAGCGAAACCTACACTTCTGTTCAACGTTCAGTAACATGTTTATGGACTTTTATTTATTCTTCATATTGAGTCACATCTGACTCATAGCTTTTTAGCTTTTCTAGAGAATAAACATTTCCTACAGGAAATAATTATATTTCTGAACATTAAAGTGGGTGAAGTGAAGAGTGCATGGTTTTTTTGGGACTATATTGGTGGATAATAACACTGTGTTATCAGAGCAATTAATCAGAGTTCACTCAAAACCAACCAACACAACAAACAAAACACACCTTTACCCGGCAACCGTCGGCATGGCAACTGAGATTGGCAGCAGGCCGCTGTGTTCTATCAGTTAGCTGGAAAAATTGAGATGAGAAAAGAGAGAGATGATTAGATAAAAAACTGGAAAGCACTCAGGAGGAAGAGAAAGGAGAAAATTGGTGCATTAAGAACCTGCCAGGAGCCACGTGTCTGTGAGCTTTGTTCTGATGAATCAAACGACTCACTGATTCATTCTGAACGATGCTTCTGTTCTGTTCGTGTGTGCGTTTAATTCGCCGAAAATGCTGAATTCGAGGTTGACATGGATTGATTTGCAATGAAATATTGATGAGAGCTCGGTTTAGATTTGTTTATGAGAGGTTTCAAGGTTTTTTTATCATTGGAGAATTCTTTTTATAGTTTAACTTCACTTATACATTTTTCATCATTTGTTTTTTCCCTAAAGGCCTGCTTATAATGTCTGTCAATATTATGAGTAAAACAGATATTATACCATAAGATATACTATAAGAACAGATATCATACCATAAGATATACTATAAGAACAGATATTATACCATAAGATATACTATAAGAACAGATATTATACCATAAGGTATACTATAAGAACAGATATTATTATTCACACCAAGAATGATAAATATAAAGATAACTATATTAGCGTCCACACTTTCCCTCACAGCAGAAACACACACACACTTCTTTAGTGACATTGTTGATCTCGTGTCTAAACACACAACGCCAGCGCCGCCGACGGCTCCCGTAACCCGAACGAAACTCGCCGATGGACGTGCTCTTGCACTCGCTCTGGGTGATGTGTGTGTGTGTGTGTGTGTGTGTGTGGACTGGTTATCCCTACGGTATGGGGACAAAATGTCCCCACAAAGATGGCAATATCCAAAATCCTTGTCCTTGTGGGGACATTTTTTGGTCCCCATGAGGAAAACATCTTATAAATCACACTAAGTGATGTTTTTGAAAATGTAAAAATGCAGCATGTCTCATGTGATGGGTAGGTTTAGGGGCAGTGTGTGTGTGTGTGTGTGTGTGTGTGTGTGTGTGTGTGTGTGTGTGTGTGTGTGTGTGTGTGTGTGTGTGTGTGTGTGTGTGTGTGGCAGTGTGTGTGTGTGTGTGTGTGTGTGTGTGTGTGTGTGTGTGTGTGTGTGTGTGTGTGTGTGTGTGTGTGTGTGTGTGTGTGTGTGTGTGTGTGTGTGTGTGTGTGTGTGAGTGTGTGTGTGTGTGTGTGTGTGTGTGTGTGTGTGTGTGTGTGTGTGCACGCCCATACAAGGAATTCCACCCTTTATGATGTCATACAGGGCCATACTCGAAAAAAAAAACATTTGGGTTACACTTTTGAATAATGATAATTAATAATAATAATTTTGTTAACATTAGTTAATGCATCGTGAACTAACATGAACAAACCATGAACAGCTGGATTCATATTAACTAACGTTACCAAAGATGAACATACAGTAACACATGAACTGCTCTTGGTTAGGTCATGTTAGTTAATACATTAACTAATGTTAACTAATGACCATTATTCTAAAGTGTTACCAAAATTTGAAAACTTATCCGAATCCTGAAGGAGTGTATTTGGCACAGAAATACTCCGTCATACGTCCAACTCATTTTTTTTTTACTTTGTCCATATTTATCATGAGAATCGACTTTAACAGTTTAACAGTTTCAAAGCCAGAATGCATGAAATAGCATTAGATTCCCTCTTTCAAAACTAGAGTCTTAAATATAGGCTACTTTATAATCAAACTATCATAACAGTGTAATTTTCATTTCCTCATCTGTCAACATGAATCTCAGAGCCGGTGCAAACACATCCACATCGCTATGATCAGATGCTTTCTAAGATTCATCTAACCGTCGCTCTCAGCCATGCGGACAGCGTCCGGATGTTCGAAGGGATTTCAAAATTTTTACTTCTAAGTGAAGAACAAAAAAGATTCTTGGGGTCTTGAATGCGGGTTCAGTTTTTTGTATTTTATGTGACTGATATGCTCATCTGAGGCTTGCTCACTAAAGTGAATAGTTCACCCAAAAATAATTAATTCCTCACCCTCATGTCGTTCCAAACCCGTAAGACCTTCGTTGATCTTCGGAACACAAATTAAGATATTTTTGATGCAATCTGAAAGCCCTCTGACCAGAGAAATAAACACTGATCAGGCATAACATTAAATATGACGTGAATAACACTGATGATCTCTTCATCACGGCACCTGTTAGTGGGTGGGATATATTAGGCAGCAAGTGAACATTTTGTCCTCAAAGTTGATGTGTTAGAAGCAGGAAAAAATGGGCAAACGTATGATTTTAGCGAGTTTGACAAGGGTCAAACTGTGATGGCTAGACGACTGGGTCAGAGCATCTCCAAAACTGCAGCTCACACCATAATCCCCCCTCCACTAAACTTTACACTTGGCACAATGCAGTCAGGCAATTCCCGTTCTCCTGGCAACCGCCAAACCCAGACTCGTCCATGGGATTGTCAGACAGAGAAGCGTGATTGGTCACTCAGAGAACACGTCTCACTGCTCTAGAGTCCAGTGGTGGCGTGCTTTACCCCACTGCATCCCACGCTTTGCATTGCTCTTGGTGATGTAAGGCTTGGATGAGCTGCTCGGCCATGGAAACCCATTCCATGAAGCTCTCTCTCCGCACTGTTCTTGAGCTCATCTGAAGGCCACAGGAGTTTGGAGGTCTGGAGCGATTGAATCTGCAGAAAGTTGGTGACTTCTGCACACTGTGACCCTCAGCATGTGCTGACCCCGCTCTGTGGCGTATCACTTCGTGGCTGAGTTGCTGTTGTTCCTAGTCGCTTCCACTTTGTTATAATCCCACTAACAGTTGAGCGTGGAATATTTAGTAGTGAGGACATTTCAGGAATGTTCTTATTGCACAGGTGGCAACCTATCCCGGTCCCACGCTTGAGTTCACTGAGCTCCTGAGAGCGACCCATTCTTTCACAGATGTGTGTAGAAGCGTCTGCATGCCTAGTGCTTGATTTATACACCTGTGGCCATGAAGGGATTGAACACCTGAACTCAGGGATCTGGAGGGGTGACCCAATACTTCTGGCAATATAGTGGATATTTTTGACCCTAGATACTGTCTTTTGCAACATTATTAGCACTTTCAAGGTTCAGAAAGTCATGTGTCTCTAGTGGTTCAACCTGAAGCGTCAAGAATATTTTTCGTTTGCAAAAAACAAACAATAATAACGACTTTATTCTTCTCTTCCATGTCATGTTTTGCTTCATTTTTGAGCTGGTTCTGTAATTCACTTTCGGCCGAAAAAGCGTCATGGACGTTCTGCTAAACATCTCCATTTGTGTTTCCCAGAGAAACATCATGAGGTGAGGGGATGATGACAGATCTGTCCTCGTTCATATTTTATTCTTCATATTTATATCTCATCATCTCAGAACAGATGGTTATACTGTTCAATCTGTAACAGGTGGGTTTCATTTATCCGTAGCTCATTATCAGTCATTCTAGGCTCATTTCAGGCTCATTCAGGCTAATTATCGTTGATACATTTATTCATTCTGCACACGCTTTTATCCAAAGTGATTCATATTGCGTTGTGGTGCACATGTATATGTTTCATAGGAATAAACCCCATGACCTTGATGTTGAATCCGTATTCTTCACTGTGCCAGTCTTATATCTGTTCAGTGTTGTTGTTTCGGGGTGGTCTTCATAATCTGTTCTTTCTGATGAAGCTGGTCAAACTGATGATGATGACCCCACCATACTAACAGAAGATGGAAGATTAATAACAACTATAATAGCATCTCATTCTCAGTGATAACACTGGCGATCAGTACGGTTACCACATATCCGGTGTTTTTCAATGATTATTACCATTAATTATTATCAATAAGTGTCCATTATTACAATAATTCATGTTTAAACTAAAATTTATGGAAAAACAGACTCATCAAGCAGCTTTATTTCTCTTTAATGAGAAACATGAGATTGATATATAAAGATATCCCCGTGAGTTTTTTTGGCTTAAATATTATACATATATTTTTTACTATTTAACCTTTTTATTTATTTAAAAACTAAATGTTATATAATTTTTTTCATAACTTAATGCTTTAAAAAAAAATAGAAACTTGAACCCTGTAACAACATTCCCATTAGAATTGTTTACAAATTATGGATTTAAAATGATCTAAATATATTCCTATATTTGACTTAAATATTACATATTATAAAATTTAAAATCCTTCATTTAAAAATTGTATTTTATATATTTTTAAGTTACATGTTTTTTCTCCGGAGTTTAATACTTTTAAGAAAATTAATTAGAAACTTGAATCCTATAAAAATCCCCAAATTATGAATTTAAAATTATATTCCCATAACATTTTTGACTAAAATATTACATTAAATATTATAATATTTTACCTTTTTACTATATTTTTAAAGTTACATAATTGTATTATTATTTTTTCATAATTGAAAACTGAAAAAAATATTACAAACTGGAAACCAGCACAGCTGTTTCCTGTGCTGCATCAGTAGGGGGTGCTGTGCCTCTGTGTGTGTGTGTGTGTGTGTCCGTGTGTGTGTGTGTGTGTGTGTGTGTGTTTGTGTGTGTGTGTGTGTGTGTGTGTGTGTGTGTGTGTGTGTGTGTGTGTGTGTGTGTGTGTGTGTGTGTGTGTGTGTGTGTGTGTGTGTGTGTGTGTGTGTGTTGGAAGGAGAGCAGCAGCACTCAGATTGAAGAGGTGACCTAATTCAACTC
>CM040921.1:1927500-2005000 GCA_023029165.1 Gobiocypris rarus | reverse complement strand
TATAATGCCAAAATGTTGCATTAAACACGTCTGCAGAGACACTAAATGAGCATTGCTCGATGTTATCATCAACTAATTTGCAAGAGCTGAAATCACAATGAATAATAACGATTTCCTGTTTATCAGTAACTCTTTCCTGCCGATCAAGCACCTGGAAATCATTTTCTGTGTTTTGTGAATGTTAATATTAAAGCCGTTCAATTCAGCCTAAAGTCTTCGTAAATACTTCTGATTGGTTACAACCCAAAGCTGAAGTTTGTTTAGTGAGTGTTTTAGTGTTTCTCATGTTTTCTCGGATGTTACAGTGATGTGTGTTACATTGAAATGAACTCAATGAACATCAGCGAGTGTGACCGGATCGGTGTGAAACTCGCACGAGTTCCTTCCAGAGACTGACCTCTTTAACCCCTGAAGGAGCTTCGGCACGTTATGACAAACGTTGGCTTTGACTCACTCTAGAGTGACCTGAGATCAGTTCAAATCCTGGAAAATGTCTGTTATTTCACACATCTGGGTGGATGTGGGCAGCTGAAGCCAACAGAGCCATGAGAGAAGAAAAACTCAATCAACTCTGAGCGGGTTTTTCTTCCTCCCGCGCAGGGGAAGCACATTCACACACCGCTATCAGCCGCGCGATCTGGACAGTGAGTCTGGTGTTTCAGTAAATTCAGCTGGAGCTCCTGTCTGATAACAAACAAGGACTTTAGAAGCTTCCGTTTCATTCGGTCTATGCCCTTTATTCAAGAGCGACTGAAATGCACGTCTAAATTCACACCATCATATTTCTCGTTAAGCAGCCGCTGGTATTTCTGCTGAGGAGTTTCCTTCACACCACAGCCCTCAGCTTACCTGAGCAGTGATTTATATCACACAATTCTGACTTTATATCACACAATTCTGACTTTATATCACACAATTCTGACTTTATATCACACAATTCTGACTTTATATCACACAATTCTGACTTTATATCACACAATTCTGACTTTATATCACACAATTCTGACTTTATATCACACAATTCTGACTTTATATCACACAATTCTGACTTTATATCACACAATTATGACTTTATATCACACAATTATGACTTTATATCACACAATTCTGACTTTATATCACACAATTCTGACTTTATATCACACAATTCTGACTTTATATCACACAATTCTGACTTTATATCACACAATTCTGACTTTATATCACACAATTCTGACTTTATATCACACAATTCTGACTTTATATCACACAATTCTGACTTTATATCACACAATTCTGACTTTATATCACACAATTATGACTTTATATCTCACAATTCTGACTTTATATCTCACAATCCTGACTTTATATCACACAATTCTGACTTAATATCACACAATTATGACTTTATATCACACAATTCTGACTTTATATCACACAATTCTGACTTTATATCACACAATTCTGACTTTATATCACACAATTATGACTTTATATCTCACAATTCTGACTTTATATCTCACAATCCTGACTTTATATCACACAATTCTGACTTAATATCACACAATTATGACTTTATATCACACAATTATGACTTTATATCACACAATTCTGACTTTATATCACACAATTATGACTTTATATCTCACAATTATGACTTTATATCACACAATTCTGACTTTATATCACACAATTATGACTTTATATCTCACAATTCTGACTTTATATCTCACAATCCTGACTTTATATCACACAATTCTGACTTAATATCTCACAATTCTGACTTTATATCTCACAATCCTGACTTTATATCACACAATTCTGACTTAATATCACACAATTATGACTTTATATCTCACAATTATGACTTTATATCACACAATTATGACTTTATATCACACAATTCTGACTTTATATCACACAATTATGACTTTATATCACACAATTATGACTTTATATCACACAATTCTGACTTTATATCACACAATTATGACTTTATATCTCACAATTCTGACTTTATATCTCACAATCCTGACTTTATATCACACAATTCTGACTTAATATCACACAATTCTGACTTTATATCACACAATTATGACTTTATATCACACAATTCTGACTTTATATCACACAATTCTGACTTTATATCACACAATTATGACTTTATATCTCACAATTCTGACTTTATATCACACAATTCTGACTTTATATCACACAATTCTGACTTTATATCACACAATTCTGACTTTATATCACACAATTCTGACTTTATATCACACAATTATGACTTTATATCACACAATTATGACTTTATATCTCACAATTCTGACTTTATATCTCACAATCCTGACTTTATATCACACAATTCTGACTTAATATCACACAATTATGACTTTATATCTCACAATTCTGACTTTATATCACACAATTCTGACTTTATATCACACAATTCTGACTTTATATCACACAATTATGACTTTATATCACACAATTCTGACTTTATATCACACAATTATGACTTTATATCACACAATTATGACTTTATATCACACAATTCTGACTTTATATCACACAATTCTGACTTTATATCACACAATTATGACTTTATATCTCACAATTCTGACTTTATATCACACAATTCTGACTTTATATCACACAATTCTGACTTTATATCACACAATTCTGACTTTATATCACACAATTCTGACTTTATATCACACAATTATGACTTTATATCACACAATTCTGACTTTATATCTCACAATTCTGACTTTATATCTCACAATCCTGACTTTATATCACACAATTCTGACTTAATATCACACAGTTATGACTTTATATCTCACAATTCTGACTTTATATCACACAATTCTGACTTTATATCACACAATTCTGACTTTATATCACACAATTATGACTTTATATCTCACAATTCTGACTTTATATCACACAATTCTGACTTTATATCACACAATTCTGACTTTATATCACACAATTATGACTTTATATCACACAATTCTGACTTTATATCTCACAATTCTGACTTTATATCACACAATTCTGACTTTATATCACACAATTCTGACTTTATATTACACAATTCCGACTTTATATCACACAATTCTGACTTTATATCACACAATTATGACTTTATATCTCACAATTCTGACTTTATATCACACAATTCTGACTTTATATCACACAATTCTGACTTAATATCACACAATTCTGACTTTATATCACACAATTCTGACTTTATATCTCACAATTCTGACTTTATATCTCACAATTCTGACTTTATATCACACAATTCCGACTTTATATCACACAATTCTGACTTAATATCACACAATTCTGACTTTATATCTCACAATTCTGACTTTATATCTCACAATTCTGACTTAATATCACACAATCCTGACTTTATATCACACAATTCTGACTTTATATCACACAATTCTGACTTTATATCTCACAATTCTGACTTTATATCACACAATTCTGACTTTATATCACACAATTCTGACTTTATATCTCACAATTCTGACTTTATATCTCACTATTCTGACTTTATATCACACAATTTTGACTTTATATCACACAATTCCGACTTTATATCTCACAATTCTGACTTTATATCACACAATTCTGACTTTATATCACACAATTTTGACTTTATATCACACAATTCCGACTTTATATCACACAATTCTGACTTTATATCACACAATTCTGACTTTATATCACACAATTCTGACTTTATATCACACAATTCTGACTTTATATCACACAATTCTGACTTTATATCTCACAATTCTGACTTTATATCACACAATTCTGACTTTATATCACACAATTCTGACTTTATATCTCACAATTCTGACTTTATATCTCACTATTCTGACTTTATATCACACAATTTTGACTTTATATCACACAATTCCGACTTTATATCTCACAATTCTGACTTTATATCACACAATTCTGACTTTATATCACACAATTCTGACTTTATATCACACAATTCTGACTTAATCACACAATTCTGACTTTATATCTGACAGTTCTGACTTTATATCACACAATTCTGACTTTATATCACACAATTCTGACTTTATATCTCACAATTCTGACTTTATATCACACAATTCTGACTTAATATCTCACAATTCTGACTTTATATCTCACAATTCTGACTTTATATCTCACAATTCTGACTTTATATCACACAATTCTGACTTTATATCTCACAATTCTGACTTTATATCTCACAATTCTGACTTTATATCACACAATCCTGACTTTATATCACACAATTCTGACTTTATATCACACAATTCTGACTTTATATCACACAATTCTGACTTTATATCTCACAATTCTGACTTTATATCACACAATTCTGACTTTATATCACACAATTCTGACTTTATATCTCACAATTCTGACTTTATATCACACAATTCTGACTTTATATCACACAATTCTGACTTTATATCTCACAATTCTGACTTTATATCACACAATTCTGACTTTATATCACACAATTCTGACTTTATATCTCACAATTCTGACTTTATATCACACAATTCTGACTTTATATCTCACAATTCTGACTTTATATCTCACAATTCTGACTTTATATCACACAATTCTGACTTTATATCACACAATTCTGACTTTATATCTCACAATTCTGACTTTATATCTCACAATTCTGACTTTATATCACACAATTCTGACTTTATATCACACAATTCTGACTTTATATCTCACAATTCTGACTTTATATCTCACAATTCTGACTTTATATCTCACAATTCTGACTTTATATCACACAATTCTGACTTTATATCACACAATTCTGACTTTATATCACACAATTCTGACTTTATATCACACAATTCTGACTTTATATCACACAATTCTGACTTTATATCACACAATTCTGACTTTATATCACACAATTCTGACTTTATATCTCACAATTCTGACTTTATATCACACAATTCTGACTTTATATCTCACAATTCTGACTTTATATCTCACAATTCTGACTTTATATCACACAATTCTGACTTTATATCACACAATCCTGACTTTATATCTCACAATTCTGACTTTATATCTCACAATTCTGACTTTATATCACACAATTCTGACTTTATATCTCACAATTCTGACTTTATATCTCACAATTCTGACTTTATATCTCACAATTCTGACTTTATATCACACAATTCTGACTTTATATCACACAATTCTGACTTTATATCTCACAATTCTGACTTTATATCACACAATTCTGACTTTATATCTCACAATTCTGACTTTATATCACACAATTCCGACTTTATATGACACAATTCTGACTTTATATCTCACAATTCTGACTTTATATCACACAATTCTGACTTTATATCACACAATTCCGACTTTATATGACACAATTCTGACTTTATATCACACAATTCTGACTTTATATCTCACAATTCTGACTTTATATCACACAATTCCGACTTTATATGACACAATTCTGACTTTATATCACACAATTCTGACTTTATATCTCACAATTCTGACTTTATATCACACAATTCCGACTTTATATGACACAATTCTGACTTTATATCACACAATTCTGACTTTATATCACACAATTCTGACTTTATATCTCACAATTCTGACTTTATATCACACAATTCTGACTTTATATCACACAATTCTGACTTTATATCACAATTCTGACTTTATTTCACACAATTCTGACTTTATATCACACAATTCTGACTTTATATCTCACAATTCTGACTTTATATCACACAATTCTGACTTTATATCTCACAATTCTGACTTTATATCACACAATTCTGACATTATATCACACAATTCTGACTTTATATCTCACAATTCTGACTTTATATCACACAATTCCGACTTTATATCACACAATTCTGACTTTATATCACACAATTCTGACTTTATATCACACAATTCTGACTTTATATCTCACAATTCTGACTTTATATCACACAATTCTGACTTTATATCACACAATTCTGACTTTATATCTCACAATTCTGACTTTATATCACACAATTCTGACTTTATATCACACAATTCTGACTTTATATCTCACAATTCTGACTTTATATCACACAATTCTGACTTTATATCACACAATTCCGACTTTATATCACACAATTCTGACTTTATATCTCACAATTCTGACTTTATATCTCACAATTCTGACTTAATATCACACAATCCTGACTTTATATCACACAATTCTGACTTTATATCACACAATTCTGACTTTATATCTCACAATTCTGACTTTATATCACACAATTCTGACTTTATATCACACAATTCTGACTTTATATCTCACAATTCTGACTTTATATCTCACTATTCTGACTTTATATCACACAATTTTGACTTTATATCACACAATTCCGACTTTATATCTCACAATTCTGACTTTATATCACACAATTCTGACTTTATATCACACAATTTTGACTTTATATCACACAATTCCGACTTTATATCACACAATTCTGACTTTATATCACACAATTCTGACTTTATATCACATAATTCTGACTTAATATCACACAATTCTGACTTTATATCTCACAATTCTGACTTTATATCACACAATTCTGACTTTATATCACACAATTCTGACTTTATATCTCACAATTCTGACTTTATATCACACAATTCTGACTTAATATCTCACAATTCTGACTTTATATCTCACAATTCTGACTTTATATCTCACAATTCTGACTTTATATCTCACAATTCTGACTTTATATCTCACAATTCTGACTTTATATCACACAATCCTGACTTTATATCACACAATTCTGACTTTATATCACACAATTCTGACTTTATATCACACAATTCTGACTTTATATCTCACAATTCTGACTTTATATCACACAATTCTGACTTTATATCACACAATTCTGACTTTATATCTCACAATTCTGACTTTATATCACACAATTCTGACTTTATATCACACAATTCTGACTTTATATCTCACAATTCTGACTTTATATCACACAATTCTGACTTTATATCACACAATTCTGACTTTATATCACACAATTCTGACTTTATATCTCACAATTCTGACTTTATATCTCACAATTCTGACTTTATATCACACAATTCTGACTTTATATCACACAATTCTGACTTTATATCTCACAATTCTGACTTTATATCTCACAATTCTGACTTTATATCTCACAATTCTGACTTTATATCACACAATTCTGACTTTATATCACACAATTCTGACTTTATATCACACAATTCTGACTTTATATCACACAATTCTGACTTTATATCACACAATTCTGACTTTATATCACACAATTCTGACTTTATATCACACAATTCTGACTTTATATCTCACAATTCTGACTTTATATCACACAATTCTGACTTTATATCTCACAATCCTGACTTTATATCACACAATTCTGACTTTATATCTCACAATTCTGACTTTATATCACACAATTCTGACTTTATATCACACAATCCTGACTTTATATCTCACAATTCTGACTTTATATCTCACAATTCTGACTTTATATCACACAATTCTGACTTTATATCTCACAATTCTGACTTTATATCTCACAATTCTGACTTTATATCTCACAATTCTGACTTTATATCACACAATTCTGACTTTATATCACACAATTCTGACTTTATATCTCACAATTCTGACTTTATATCACACAATTCTGACTTTATATCTCACAATTCTGACTTTATATCACACAATTCCACTTTATATCTCACAATTCTGACTTTATATCACACAATTCTGACTTTATATCTCACAATTCTGACTTTATATCACACAATTCTGACTTTATATCTCACAATTCTGACTTTATATCTCACAATTCTGACTTTATATCACACAATTCTGACTTTATATCACACAATCCTGACTTTATATCTCACAATTCTGACTTTATATCTCACAATTCTGACTTTATATCACACAATTCTGACTTTATATCTCACAATTCTGACTTTATATCTCACAATTCTGACTTTATATCTCACAATTCTGACTTTATATCACACAATTCTGACTTTATATCACACAATTCTGACTTTATATCTCACAATTCTGACTTTATATCACACAATTCTGACTTTATATCTCACAATTCTGACTTTATATCACACAATTCCGACTTTATATGACACAATTCTGACTTTATATCTCACAATTCTGACTTTATATCACACAATTCTGACTTTATATCACACAATTCCGACTTTATATGACACAATTCTGACTTTATATCACACAATTCTGACTTTATATCTCACAATTCTGACTTTATATCACACAATTCCGACTTTATATGACACAATTCTGACTTTATATCACACAATTCTGACTTTATATCTCACAATTCTGACTTTATATCACACAATTCCGACTTTATATGACACAATTCTGACTTTATATCACACAATTCTGACTTTATATCACACAATTCTGACTTTATATCTCACAATTCTGACTTTATATCACACAATTCTGACTTTATATCACACAATTCTGACTTTATATCACAATTCTGACTTTATTTCACACAATTCTGACTTTATATCACACAATTCTGACTTTATATCTCACAATTCTGACTTTATATCACACAATTCTGACTTTATATCTCACAATTCTGACTTTATATCACACAATTCTGACATTATATCACACAATTCTGACTTTATATCTCACAATTCTGACTTTATATCACACAATTCCGACTTTATATCACACAATTCTGACTTTATATCACACAATTCTGACTTTATATCACACAATTCTGACTTTATATCTCACAATTCTGACTTTATATCACACAATTCTGACTTTATATCACACAATTCTGACTTTATATCTCACAATTCTGACTTTATATCACACAATTCTGACTTTATATCACACAATTCTGACTTTATATCTCACAATTCTGACTTTATATCACACAATTCTGACTTTATATCACACAATTCCGACTTTATATCACACAATTCTGACTTTATATCTCACAATTCTGACTTTATATCTCACAATTCTGACTTAATATCACACAATCCTGACTTTATATCACACAATTCTGACTTTATATCACACAATTCTGACTTTATATCTCACAATTCTGACTTTATATCACACAATTCTGACTTTATATCACACAATTCTGACTTTATATCTCACAATTCTGACTTTATATCTCACTATTCTGACTTTATATCACACAATTTTGACTTTATATCACACAATTCCGACTTTATATCTCACAATTCTGACTTTATATCACACAATTCTGACTTTATATCACACAATTTTGACTTTATATCACACAATTCCGACTTTATATCACACAATTCTGACTTTATATCACACAATTCTGACTTTATATCACATAATTCTGACTTAATATCACACAATTCTGACTTTATATCTCACAATTCTGACTTTATATCACACAATTCTGACTTTATATCACACAATTCTGACTTTATATCTCACAATTCTGACTTTATATCACACAATTCTGACTTAATATCTCACAATTCTGACTTTATATCTCACAATTCTGACTTTATATCTCACAATTCTGACTTTATATCTCACAATTCTGACTTTATATCTCACAATTCTGACTTTATATCACACAATCCTGACTTTATATCACACAATTCTGACTTTATATCACACAATTCTGACTTTATATCACACAATTCTGACTTTATATCTCACAATTCTGACTTTATATCACACAATTCTGACTTTATATCACACAATTCTGACTTTATATCTCACAATTCTGACTTTATATCACACAATTCTGACTTTATATCACACAATTCTGACTTTATATCTCACAATTCTGACTTTATATCACACAATTCTGACTTTATATCACACAATTCTGACTTTATATCTCACAATTCTGACTTTATATCACACAATTCTGACTTTATATCTCACAATTCTGACTTTATATCTCACAATTCTGACTTTATATCACACAATTCTGACTTTATATCACACAATTCTGACTTTATATCTCACAATTCTGACTTTATATCTCACAATTCTGACTTTATATCACACAATTCTGACTTTATATCACACAATTCTGACTTTATATCACACAATTCTGACTTTATATCTCACAATTCTGACTTTATATCTCACAATTCTGACTTTATATCACACAATCCTGACTTTATATCACACAATTCTGACTTTATATCTCACAATTCTGACTTTATATCTCACAATTCTGACTTTATATCACACAATCCTGACTTTATATCACACAATTCTGACTTTATATCACACAATTCTGACTTTATATCTCACAATTCTGACTTTATATCTCACAATTCTGACTTTATATCACACAATTCTGACTTTATATCTCACAATTCTGACTTTATATCTCACAATTCTGACTTTATATCACACAATTCTGACTTTATATCACACAATTCTGACTTTATATCTCACAATTCTGACTTTATATCACACAATTCTGACTTTATATCACACAATTCTGACTTTATATCTCACAATTCTGACTTTATATCTCACAATTCTGACTTTATATCACACAATTCTGACTTTATATCACACAATTCTGACTTTATATCACACAATTCTGACTTTATATCTCACAATTCTGACTTTATATCTCACAATTCTGACTTTATATCTCACAATTCTGACTTTATATCACACAATTCTGACTTTATATCTCACAATTCTGACTTTATATCACACAATTCTGACTTTATATCACACAATTCTGACTTTATATCTCACAATTCTGACTTTATATCACACAATTCTGACTTTATATCACACAATTATGACTTTATATCACACAATTCTGACTTTATATCTCACAATTCTGACTTTATATCACACAATTCTGACTTTATATCACACAATTCTGACTTTATATCACACAATTCTGACTTTATATCATACAATTCTGACTTTATATCGCACAATTCTGACTTTATATCACACAATTCCGACTTTATATCACACAATTCTGACTTTATATCACACAATTCTGACTTTATATCACACAATTCTGACTTTATATCACACAATTCTGACTTTATATCTCACAATTCTGACTTTATATCACACAATTCTGACTTTATATCTCACAATTCTGACTTTATGTCTCACAATTCTGACTTTATATCTCACAATTCTGACTTTATATCTCACAATTCTGACTTTATATCACACAATTCTGACTTTATATCTCACAATTCTGACTTTATATCACACAATTCTGACTTTATATCACACAATTCTGACTTTATATCACACAATTCTGACTTTATATCACACAGTTCTGACTTTATATCTCACAATTCCGACTTTATATCTCACAATTCTGACTTTATATCACACAATTCTGACTTTATATCTCACAATTCTGACTTTATATCTCACAGTTCTGACTTATATATCACACAATTCTGACTTTATATCACACAATTCTGACTTTATATCTCACAATTCTGACTTTATATCACACAATTCTGACTTTATATCACAATTCTGACTTTATTTCACACAATTCTGACTTTATATCACACAATTCTGACTTTATATCACACAATTCTGACTTTATATCACACAATTCTGACTTTATATCACACAATTCTGACTTTATATCACAATTCTGACTTTATTTCACACAATTCTGACTTTATATCACACAATTCTGACTTTATATCACACAATTCTGACTTTATATCACACAATTCTGACTTTATATCTCACAATTCTGACTTTATATCTCACAATTCTGACTTTATATCTCACAATTCTGACTTTATATCACACAATTCTGACTTTATATCTCACAATTCTGACTTTATATCACACAATTATGACTTTATATCACACAATTATGACTTTATATCACACAATTATGACTTTATATCACACAATTCTGACTTTATATCTCACAATTCTGACTTTATATCACACAATTCTGACTTTATATCACACAATTATGACTTTATATCACACAATTATGACTTTATATCACACAATTCTGACTTTATTTCACACAATTCTGACTTTATTTCACACAATTCCGACTTTATATCTCACAATTATGACTTTATATCACACAATTATGACTTTATTTCACACAATTCCGACTTTATATCACACAATTATGACTTTATATCACACAATTCTGACTTTATATCTCACAATTCTGACTTTATATCACACAATTATGACTTTATATCACACAATTATGACTTTATATCACACAATTATGACTTTATATCACACAATTCTGACTTTATATCTCACAATTCTGACTTTATATCACACAATTCTGACTTTATATCTCACAATTATGACTTTATATCTCACAATTATGACTTTATATCACACAATTCTGACTTTATATCACACAATTATGACTTTATATCACACAATTATGACTTTATATCACACAATTCTGACTTTGTATCACACAATTCTGACTATATCTCACAATTCTGACTTTATATCACACAATTCTGACTTTATATCACACAATTCCGACTTTATATCACACAATTCTGACTTTATATCTCACAATTCTGACTTTATATCACACAATTCTGACTTTATATCTCACAATTCTGACTTTATATCACACAATTCTGACTTTATATCACACAATTCTGACTTTATATCACACAATTCTGACTTTATATCACACAGTTCTGACTTTATATCTCACAATTCTGACTTTATATCTCACAATTCTGACTTTATATCACACAATTCTGACTTTATATCACACAATTCTGACTTTATATCTCACAATTCTGACTTTATATCACACAATTCTGACTTTATATCTCACAATTCTGACTTTATATCACACAATTCTGACTTTATATCTCACAATTCTGACTTTATATCTCACAATTCTGACTTTATATCACACAATTCTGACTTTATATCACACAATTCTGACTTTATATCTCACAATTCTGACTTTATATCACACAATTCTGACTTTATATCTCACAATTCTGACTTTATATCTCACAATTCTGACTTTATATCACACAATTCTGACTTTATATCACACAATTCTGACTTTATATCTCACAATTCTGACTTTATATCACACAATTCTGACTTTATATCACAATTCTGACTTTATTTCACACAATTCTGACTTTATATCACACAATTCTGACTTTATATCACACAATTCTGACTTTATATCTCACAATTCTGACTTTATATCACACAATTCTGACTTTATATCACAATTCTGACTTTATTTCACACAATTCTGACTTTATATCACACAATTCTGACTTTATATCACACAATTCTGACTTTATATCACACAATTCTGACTTTATATCTCACAATTCTGACTTTATATCTCACAATTCTGACTTTATATCTCACAACTCTGACTTTATATCACACAATTCTGACTTTATATCTCACAATTCTGACTTTATATCACACAATTATGACTTTATATCACACAATTATGACTTTATATCACACAATTATGACTTTATATCACACAATTCTGACTTTATATCTCACAATTCTGACTTTATATCACACAATTATGACTTTATATCACACAATTATGACTTTATATCACACAATTATGACTTTATATCACACAATTCTGACTTTATATCACACAATTCTGACTTTATATCACACAATTCTGACTTTATATCTCACAATTCTGACTTTATATCACACAATTCTGACTTTATATCACACAATTCTGACTTTATATCACACAATTCTGACTTTATATCACACAATTCTGACTTTATATCACACAATTCTGACTTTATATCTCACAATTCTGACTTTATATCACACAATTCTGACTTTATATCTCACAATTCTGACTTTATATCACACAATTCTGACTTTATATCACACAATTCTGACTTTATATCACACAATTCTGACTTTATATCACACAATTCTGACTTTATATCTCACAATTCTGACTTTATATCACACAATTCTGACTTTATATCACACAATTCTGACTTTATATCACACAATTCTGACTTTATATCTCACAATTCTGACTTTATATCACACAATTCTGACTTTATATCACACAATTCTGACTTTATATCACACAATTCTGACTTTATATCACACAATTCTGACTTTATATCACAATTCTGATTTTAAATCACACAATTCTGACTTTATATCACACAATTATGACTTAATATCATACAATTCTGACTTTATATCACACAATTCTGACTTTATATCACACAATTATGACTTTATATCACACAATTATGACTTAATATCATACAATTCTGACTTTATATCACACAATTCTGACTTTATATCACGCAATTCTGACTTCATTTCTCACAATTCTGACTTTATATCACACAATTCTGACTTTATATCACACAATTCGGAATTTATATCACACAATTCTGACTTTATATCACACAATTCTGACTTTATATCACACAATTCTGACTTTATATCACAATTCTGACTTTATATCACACAATTCTGACTTTATATCTCACAATTCTGACTTTATATCACACAATTCTGACTTTATATCACACAATTCTGACTTTATATCACACAATTCTGACTTTATATCTCACAATTCTGACTTTATATCACACAATCCTGACTTTATATCACACAATTCTGACTTTATATCACACAATTCTGACTTTATATCTCACAATTCTGACTTTATATCTCACAATTCTGACTTTATATCACACAATTCTGACTTTATATCTCACAATTCTGACTTTATATCTCACAATTCTGACTTTATATCACACAATTCTGACTTTATATCTCACAATTCTGACTTTATATCTCACAATTCTGACTTTATATCACACAATTCTGACTTTATATCTCACAATTCTGACTTTATATCTCACAATTCTGACTTTATATCACACAATTCTGACTTTATATCACACAATTCTGACTTTATATCTCACAATTCTGACTTTATATCTCACAATTCTGACTTTATATCTCACAATTCTGACTTTATATCACACAATTCTGACTTTATATCACACAATTCTGACTTTATATCTCACAATTCTGACTTTATATCACACAATTCTGACTTTATATCACACAATTCTGACTTTATATCACACAATTCTGACTTTATATCATACAATTCTGACTTTATATCTCACAATTCTGACTTTATATCTCACAATTCTGACTTTATATCACACAATTCTGACTTTATATCTCACAATTCTGACTTTATATCACACAATTCTGACTTTATATCACGCAATTCTGACTTCATTTCTCACAATTCTGACTTTATATCACACAATTCTGACTTTATATCACACAATTCGGAATTTATATCACACAATTCTGACTTTATATCTCACAATTCTGACTTTATATCACACAATTCTGACTTTATATCACACAATTCTGACTTTATATCACACAATTCTGACTTTATATCATACAATTCTGACTTTATATCTCACAATTCTGACTTTATATCTCACAATTCTGACTTTATATCACACAATTCTGACTTTATATCTCACAATTCTGACTTTATATCTCACAATTCTGACTTTATATCTCACAATTCTGACTTTATATCTCACAATTCTGACTTTATATCACACAATTCTGACTTTATATCTCACAATTCTGACTTTATATCACACAATTCTGACTTTATATCATACAATTCTGACTTTATATCTCACAATTCTGACTTTATATCTCACAATTCTGACTTTATATCACACAATTCTGACTTTATATCACACAATTCTGACTTTATATCTCACAATTCTGACTTTATATCACACAATTCTGACTTTATATCTCACAATTCTGACTTTATATCTCACAATTCTGACTTTATATCTCACAATTCTGACTTTATATCACACAATTCTGACTTTATATCTCACAATTCTGACTTTATATCACACAATTCTGACTTTATATCACACAATTCTGACTTTATATCTCACAATTCTGACTTTATATCTCACAATTCTGACTTTATATCACACAATTCTGACTTTATATCTCACAATTCTGACTTTATATCACACAATTCTGACTTTATATCATACAATTCTGACTTTATATCACACAATTCTGACTTTATATCTCACAATTCTGACTTTATATCACACAATTCTGACTTTATATCTCACAATTCTGACTTTATATCTCACAATTCTGACTTTATATCACACAATTCTGACTTTATATCACACAATTCTGACTTTATATCACACAATTCTGACTTTATATCACACAATTCTGACTTTATATCTCACAATTCTGACTTTATCACACAATTCTGACTTTATACATCATAATTCTGACTTTATATCACACAATTCTGACTTTATATCACAATTCTTTATATCACACAATTTTGACTTTATATCACACAATTCCGACTTTATATCACACAATTCTGACTTTATATCACACAATTCTGACTTTATATCACACAATTCTGACTTTATATCTCACAATTCTGACTTTATATCACACAATTCTGACTTTATATCACACAATTCTGACTTTATATCTCACAATTCTGACTTTATATCACACAATTCTGACTTTATATCTCACAATTCTGACTTTATATCACACAATTCTGACTTTATATCACACAATTCTGACTTTATATCACACAATTCTGACTTTATATCTCAAAATTCTGACTTTATATCACACAATTCTGACTTTATATCTCACAATTCTGACTTTATATCACACAATTCTGACTTTATATCACACAATTCTGACTTTATATCACACAATTCTGACTTTATATCACACAATTCTGACTTTATATCTCACAATTCTGACTTTATATCACACAATTCTGACTTTATATCTCACAATTCTGACTTTATATCACACAATTCTGACTTTATATCACACAATTGACTTTATATCACACAATTCTGACTTTATATCTCACAATTCTGACTTTATATCACACAATTCTGACTTTATATCACACAATTTTGACTTTATATCACACAATTCCGACTTTATATCACACAATTCTGACTTTATATCACACAATTCTGACTTTATATCACACAATTCTGACTTTATATCTCACAATTCTGACTTTATATCACACAATTCTGACTTTATATCTCACAATTCTGACTTTATATCACACAATTCTGACTTTATATCACACAATTCTGACTTTATATTACACAATTCTGACTTTATATCTCACAATTCTGACTTTATATCACACAATTCTGACTTTATATCACACAATTTTGACTTTATATCTCACAATTCTGACTTTATATCACACAATTCTGACTTTATATCACACAATTCTGACTTTATATCACACAATTCTGACTTTATATCTCACAATTCTGACTTTATATCACACAATTCTGACTTTATATCACACAATTTTGACTTTATATCACACAATTCCGACTTTATATCACACAATTCTGACTTTATATCACACAATTCTGACTTTATATCACACAATTCTGACTTTATATCACACAATTCTGACTTTATATCACACAATTCTGACTTTATATCACACAATTCTGACTTTATATCACACAATTCTGACTTTATATCTCACAATTCTGACTTTATATCACACAATTCTGACTTTATATCACACAATTCTGACTTTATATCTCACAATTCTGACTTTATATCACACAATTCTGACTTTATATCACACAATTCTGACTTTATATCACACAATTCTGACTTTATATCACACAATTCTGACTTTATATCACACAATTCTGACTTTATATCACACAATTCTGACTTTATATCACACAATTCTGACTTTATATCACACAATTCTGACTTTATATCACACAATTCTGACTTTATATCACACAATTCTGACTTTATATCACACAATTCTGACTTTATATCACACAATTCTGACTTTATATCACACAATTCTGACTTTATATCTCACAATTCTGACTTTATATCACACAATTCTGACTTTATATCACACAATTATGACTTTATATCACACAATTCTGACTTTATATCACACAATTCTGACTTTATATCACACAATTCTGACTTTATATCACACAATTCTGACTTTATATCACACAATTCTGACTTTATATCTCACAATTCTGACTTTATATCTCACAATTCTGACTTTATATCACACAATTCTGACTTTATATCACACAATTCTGACTTTATATCACACAATTCTGACTTTATATCACACAATTATGACTTTATATCACACAATTCTGACTTTATATCACACAATTCTGACTTTATATCACACAATTCTGACTTTATATCACACAATTCTGACTTTATATCACACAATTCTGACTTTATATCTCACAATTCTGACTTTATATCTCACAATTCTGACTTTATATCACACAATTCTGACTTTATATCACACAATTCTGACTTTATATCACACAATTCTGACTTTATATCAGACAATTCTGACTTTATATCTCACAATTCTGACTTTATATCTCACAATTCTGACTTTATATCACACAATTCTGACTTTATATCTCACAATTCTGACTTTATATCACACAATTCTGACTTTATATCACACAATTCTGACTTTATATCTCACAATTCTGACTTTATATCTCACAATTCTGACTTTATATCACACAATTCTGACTTTATATCTCACAATTCTGACTTTATATCACACAATTCTGACTTAATATCTCTATTCTGACTTTATATCTATAATTCTGACTTTATATCTCAATTCTGACTTTATATCTCACAATTCTGACTTTATATCTCACAATTCTGACTTTATATTTCACAATTCTGACTTTATATCACACAATTCTGACTTTATATCTCACAATTCTGACTTTATATCTCACAATTCTGACTTTATATCACACAATTCTGACTTTATATCACACAATTCTGACTTTATATCTCACAATTCTGACTTTATATCACACAATTCTGACTTTATATCACACAATTCTGACTTTATATCACACAATTCTGACTTTATATCACACAATTCTGACTTTATATCTCACAATTCTGACTTTATATCACACAATTCTGACTTTATATCACACAATTCTGACTTTATATCACACAATTCTGACTTTATATCACACAATTCTGACTTTATATCTCACAATTCTGACTTTATATCTCACAATTCTGACTTTATATCACACAATTCTGACTTTATATCACACAATTCTGACTTTATATCACACAATTCTGACTTTATATCACACAATTCTGACTTTATATCACACAATTCTGACTTTATATCACACAATTCTGACTTTATATCTCACAATTCTGACTTTATATCTCACAATTCTGACTTTATATCTCACAATTCTGACTTTATATCTCACAATTCTGACTTTATATCACACAATTCTGACTTTATATCACACAATTATGACTTTATATCACACAATTATGACTTTATATCTCACAATTCTGACTTTATATCACACAATTCTGACTTTATATCACACAATTCTGACAATTCTGATATGACATTATATCACAATTATGTAAACTCGCAATTGCAAGAATTTATTTTTAGGATTGTGAGATAAATGATCTTTTTTTATGTTTTATTCAGTGGCAGAAACAATCGTCCATAGTTCATTGCCATGAGTTAACTATACAATCAGTTTTTAATCTGAGCTCTTAATCATACATCATGACAAATGTTCATCATGTGTCAATATCATAGCAAAACATATTGGAACTATTTTAATGTTTTGTTTAGCTATTTGAAAATTAAAATATTAGTCAAAGACAAAGTCAATGAACAAGAAATAAATCCATAACTTTATGATCCGACGACCTGTTTGTAACTTAAACACTAAATGAATTGTTGGATGTTATAATCAAGTGATTTGCAACTAAAATCACCAGTAACAATGAATAATAACTGTTTCCTGTTTATCAACAAGCCTTTCCTCCTGATTAAGCCTCTGGAAGTCATTTATGTTTTATGCACGTAAATACCTTTCAAGTTTCTTATTCTGAAAACTGTAAATAGTTCTGATCAAAATGCATGTTTGTTCTGTGAGTATTTTCGAGCCTTTCTTAGTGTTTCCTCTCATGTTTTCTCTATTATAGCAGTTTATATTTCATCCCAAAAGCAAAAGACATAAATTATATTTTGCATATTTGCATTTGCAACTATTTTAGGACCATCACATGCTTTGTGCATAATTTTTGTCAATTAAGCACATTTTTACCACTTATTTTATAGCTGTAATGTGAATTTCTTTTATTTGAACGCATGTACGCATGTGTTTTTGTCATTAATCCCGATAATAAAACTGGCCTCATTGCACAGTTATGTTTTCTTGGATACTCTTTTCAGAAACTTTTCATTTTGCTGAACTTAAAAAATAATAATAATAATAATAATAATGAAAAAAGGCATGAAAAAAAAAACTGCCTCTTATAAATGACAGAAACTGAAACTCTTTTCTTGTCAAATCCGCCCACGTTTCCTGAACGCTCTCTCTCTCTCTCTCTCTCTCTCTCTCTCTCTCTCTCCTCTAACAAAAGAGCAGTCAGAGAGAAAGGTAGAGGAAAAAGAGTTAAACTAACCACCCCTGTTAAAGAATACCAGACCAGTTACACATGTGGTCTCGTTAGCTAAAAATGTTGACATGGAAACCATAGCACAAACGTTACATGTGCGACATCAAAGGAGGAGAAAATGACAAGAAACAGAGAGAAAAGAGCCAGATGAAAAGCTCTTGTCAGAGCTCGTTGCACCGCAAATGCTTCGACCGCAGAAGTGGAAAGTTTCCATGTCGCAGGTCATAAACTGCTTCACTGTTCAGTCCTGATGTCCACTGATCGAACGACTGTAGTTTATTTCCAGTGCTTTCGTTTCAGCCTGCAGCTAAAATAGACACTTTTATGAAAGCAATTGCATATGGAAGCACATTTCCGCCATAATTATGCTTTGGTCAAATTTAATTATGAAATAAAAAGTCAAAGTTATGATATAAAAGAAGAAACGATGACATACTAAGTCATAATTATAAATTTAGATCAATTTAGACTCATAATTTAGATTTTTGTCTCAATTATGACATAACTAGAAATTATGAGAAATTATGTCTAAATTGACAAAAATTACTGTATAAGAGAAGTCAAAATTATGAAATAAAACACAAAATTTACTTACAAAGTCCATTTTTTTTCATAATTTAATCTTTTTATATAATAATTTTGACCTCAATTTCAACTTTTCTCAAAATTTAGATTTTTTTGTCAATTTGACTTTTTATCTCATAATTTCACTTTAATCTCACAATTATGATTTTGTACGCCATAATTTTAACTTTCATCATTTGACTATAATTTTGACTTTTGTGACTTTGTAAATTGAAATAACAAGAGAAAGTCACAATTATGACAATACAAAGTCATCATTGTGAGATTAATGTCGAAATTATGATATAAATCAAAATTGATATAAAATGAAATTATAAAACAATGTAATTGATTTACAGTCATAATTTAATCTTTATATGTATATATGTATATATATATATATATATATATATATATATATATATATATATATATATAATGACATCTCATAATTTACATTTTTTGTCTCATAATTTAAATCTCACAATGACTTTGTATTGTCATAATTTTGACTTTAAAAATGTGTGTTTATAATAAAAAATTGAGATAAAACGTTGAAATTGACAAAAAAATCTAAATTAAGATATAAAAGATGAAATTGATTTACAAAGTAATAATTTAATCTTTTTATATCATTTTGAGCTCATAATTTTCTCATAATTAAGGTCTAAATTGACGAAAATTTTAAATTATGAGAACAAGCTGAAACTATGAGATGTCAAAATTATGAGATACAAAGACAAAATTTACGTTAAATCTTATGTTTTATGTGGACCGTTTGCATTTTTTATGAATTTTTTTGAAGTCCCTTTACAGTTGAAACATGTCTAAAAAACATCCCCAATCCACCGTGGTTTTCAATCACCTGTTAGACACTTCCAATCATTTCCAGATGGACATTTTGTGCTCTCAATGAACATTTTACAGATTGCTAAAGTAAAATGACTGACTTTTGATGGCATGGCTTCAGTAACGCGGCACATCTAGAGGAGAATCATGAAGTCTCTCTTTAATCTCATCGTGTAGTAAATGCAACTGTAAAATTAAAGACATCTCATCATTCCTATATGGGAAGTTGAACTTTTGCCCTCTTTCCTGGTGCCTAATGCAATGAAATATCAAGGTTTTGCTTGTTGCTTTATTGTACAAACAATAACATGCACACAACTGCACAATGAAACGGCATCTTTCCATCTCCACCAGCGCATGTTTCATTAAGATTATATGACTGAGATATTCCTCGTAATGTGTGTCACAGCACGGAATGAAGGTTCTGGTTTCCAATTGTTCAATAATGATCTATCTGCCAATTCAACACCCGCCGCAATATGAATAAAACATAAATGGAGGGCGGCGAGGCAGTTTTACTGTATAGCTTTGCTTTGAATGAAAATGCATAATGTGAGAAATGTTGGTCTGTACTTTTAGAAGCAAGCACAAAAACCCAGAGATGTCAGGTCACAGTCCACTAAAACGCTCCGTATGGATGTTGATTGGCGGTTAAAGCACATGAAGAGACGTTTAGCATTCATGTTCCCCGCTGTGAGAGAAAGAGACTCGTGTGTGTTATACCGTTTTCTCATTTTAGACGGAGGATTTCTTTCATAACAGTAAAATAACCGACCATTGCAAACAAAAGTATAGCATGTTTCCACATTGGCCAATTCATTTAAGCGTCGAGGACCATGAGGTTGTGCTCTAGCAAATATGGTCAAACAGCAGATAGAGGAAGATAGGGATGCACGGTCAACATATCGGTATCGGCTGATGTTTATTAGAGGTCAAGCAGGGATTGTGCTTAGGCACTGATTGTATCCACTAGCGTTCTTCTTCTTTCGTCTATGGCAGCCTATAGAACCACTTGCAGGAAAATTATAACATTTGGCACAAAGATAGAGGACAGTCAGAACTGTCACCAAAGCAAATTTGGAGTCTCTAACTCAAACTCTCTAGCGCCACCAACTGTCCAAAGTGGCTCTCGCATTTACGTTTAACTTTTGAACCGTTTTTGAATTTTCAGAAAAACCTACTTTTTTAAACTCTTCCTAGGCCGTTGCTCCAATTTTCCGAAAATGTAACCAGATCGTCTGCAGACCATGCTGACAAAACATTATGGAAGTCAAGTCGATTCATCAAATAATTCTCGAATAATGTGCAAACGAATCCAACAAAATGCCCGCCAAAATGAACACGAGGCTATATCTCCACAACGCTTTAGCGTATTCTGACCAAACTTGGTGTGTGTTATGACAACCATGACCTGAAGCTACCTGTAAAGTTTCGGCACAGTGACGCCTAGTGGTCAGGAGATATGCTTATAACTTCTGAACGGTTTGGCCAAAAAATGACAACACTGGTCTCCTTAGATTTGGTTTAGCATGCCAAACAATACCCAAATTTCCCATATCGGCCATTTTAAATTTTGTTGTAAAATGCTATATTATACGAACACATTGGCGTAACATTAAAACTCAGTATGTGTCTTTTGCACCATGCCTTGACAGGACTCAAAGAGTTTCCTTCGTGAAAATCTTTACACTATTTTGAAAATGAGGCTATATCGCTGCAACAATTTAGCATATTCTGACCAAACTTGGTGTGTATGACAACCATGACCTGAGGCTACCTGTAAAGTTTCCAGTGACACCTAGTGGTCAGGAGATAGAAAAATTGCTTGATTTTTGCTTATAAATTCTGAACACTTTGGCTAAAAATCACAAAACTTGTCTTTCGATTTGAGTCGAGCGATACCCGATTTTCCCATATCGGCCATTTATTTTATTTAGCCTTAAAACGCTATAATTTACGAACGCATTGCTGTATTATTATGAAACTCAATATGTGTCTTCGGCACCATGCCCTGACGGTACTCAAAAGTTATAATGAAATTTCCCAAAAATGCTAATAACTTTTGATTATATTAGCCTATGTAATGAAACTGGCCTTAACAGATTCCTTGGGTCATGTCGAGAACATAGATATCAATTTTGCCATAGTCGGATGAACTTCCTGTCCGCCATTTTGATTTTCTTTATAAACCTACTTTTTCGATCTCCTCCTAGGCCGTTGGTCCGACTTTCAGCAAATTCGAGTCAGATCATCTTCATACTGTGCAGACAAAAAGTTATGGATTTCGTGTTGGTAGACGAAACCGTTTTTGTATACCGCATTAACAAATTTGAGGCAGGATGCCAAAATGACTGAGGCTGTCCAATCTCACCAATGCTTTGACATGACACCAAACTTCACACGTCATTGTCACCTCACCACATCAGTTTCATAACAGCGTTATCAATTGGTCAAAAGTGATAACCCATTAAATCACATTACTAGTGGTCTTTACACATTACAGTGTATCTGATTTTTCAGGCATTTTGCAATAAAATCGTTGTAATATGCCTTTAATTGCTCATTGTTACAGTTGCTCTTATGCCCAGACATGCTTGCATGACTTATTGTGCCTTCTTTGTTCTTGGCCTCTTGCAGTTATATTTTTTAATGTAATTGTTATTGACCCAAATAAGAAAATTTGGCCAATATATTAAAGCCGATGGAATATTTCCTTCAGATGTGCCATGATGGTTTTGAATTACTTGAAATATGATTAGACAGCCCTGTAAAGATGGGAAATACAGTTCAGTGTATCATGTGCAGCGCAAGCCTGTCATATAGACTACATAACATTATAATTGTGTGCTTGGAATATGGTTTTTAATGGTAAGACTTTCTCTTTTTGTAATCAGATTTAGATTTATCGGCCGATATATCGGTTATCGGTATAAAATACTTTCATATCAGTGCATCTCTAGAGGAAGTGTTAGTTATGAATGTAAATGTGCGTAAAAAGAAACAACGCAACCACAAATCTCTCATTTAACGTTTTTATTACGGACAAAATGAAACAAAAAGGCATAGTGACACAAAATGACCTGGCTGGCAAGGAAAGAAAAAAAAACAGTATTCAAAAAGTAAAAATAAAAGCAATTGTCATTATCATCATCATCATCATCATCAAAAAACAAACAAAAACAAAAGAACATATTGTAGTTATAAGCAAAATTGATCTCATTTTGTTCATAAATAGAAACCTGTTAAACATTATTAAATATTAACTGATGGGCAACTTGCTGATAACATTTTAAAATAATCATCATTGCTGACTTTACAAATAAAATAACTACAATTGGCAGGTTTGTACACAAATTAAATGTCATAGAAGTTATTTCTGTTATCCAACTAAAAATAGTATGCTACGGTAGAAAAAAAAAAAGATTAAAAGAAAATGTTTGACTAAATGATCGAATGCATTTCATTTTTTCCCACGAAACTTAAAGATGAGATCAACACAATAGAACATCTAGCAAAAGCTACTAGAAAACTATAGACCCACTGTTGATTTAATTTACTGTGTGCTGTATTATCTCACATTATAGTTCACCTTTACATGTTATATTGGTGGATTTGATGTCAGTCAAGACCAGGCAAAAGAAACGAATTGAACTACTGCGTTAGGCTTGAAACGACCTCTATGCAAGTACACCATGTGAAGTGTGTGATTCAGCACAACACACGTATGCGGTGCGTTTTCTTCATCTACAGTCACTGTAATGGTGGAGAAAAGTTAGATAAGTTAAAGTTAAACATGGCACAAACTGTGTTCACATCCGTGTACTTGTGTAAAGTACGTTTCTGCCCTTTGACCTGAATCCGGAGGCGCCATCATTTACACTTCACATTTAGAACCTGAGAGTACATCAACAAAGCTGATCAAATCGCGTCACATGTTTGGGTGTGAACACGCTTCGTTAGACCATGCGTTTGCGATCTCAGAGTCGTGCAGGAGTCCGTTTCGAAATCAAAAATGGGGCTCCGGCGAATCGGGGAGCCTAAATGGAGAGCCAGGTCATGCAGTCTGTCATGGGTTTTTGCCATAGATCTTAGTTTGGGGGGAGAGGGGAGGGGGGGATCACACCAGTGAGCACAGATTTAATGCAAGATTGTGTACGTGGTGTGGAAACACTCTTCTGATATCACCTGCACAGGCTGTTCAGTTACACAACGCACAAATACACTCACACACACACGCTCATTCGCACCGGCACGCATTCACAAAATACCATTTAAAATACAAATCAATGAATTATAAGTCATATTAAAGAAGAAAAAATATCTGGACTTCATCTTCCCAATTTGACCCCCCAAAAAGTGATATTTACAATCACACTGTGACAGATCAACAAAGACCTACACGGGTCTTTCAATTTACAAAAAGAAGTTGTATTTATCAATTTTATGTATTTCTTTTTTTGCCTAAAATTCACAGAGCATCAGTTAATGTATCGCCCTCGAAAGAGACGTAACGGGCCAAAAGAAGAGCTATGTTGCAAGCAGGAAATAAATAAAAGTACAACAACGAAACCAAACAAAAATGAGACGAGGAAAGGAAAGTAACTGAGAAACTAAGAGGAGAGTTTTCCTCTGTTATAGTTAAAGCTCGGTCGCCCTGAGGGCCAGTTTAATGGTAGTTTGCTTTATTTTTTTTCCTTTTCGTTTTTTTTGTTATATACATCTTTTTTTTTTCTTTCTTTTAAGTTTATTCAGAGACGGGGTGAGTGCTCTCTGAGGTCTCTGGCGCAGAGGCCTGTACATTTTAAGTGCTTGGCAAAAATGAAAGGATCACTAGTAGTCTTCAGAACGCGTACACACACACATCCTTCTAAAAACGAATGCAAAATGACACTGAGGGAAACTGATGATGTCTGGGAAGGGTGGAGAGGTGCGGAGGAGGGGGGGACTCCCTGGTGTTGTTTCATCTTTTCTCTTTCCGTTCTCCTTGTTTTGCTTCAAGTGAGGTAGAGTGGCTTATCCCTGCCTATCATACTGCCACTGCAAGACAATGAGAAACAAATCAGCATCAGGAACAGCTCAGAAAGTAAAAACTGTGTCGTCATTCGCTCAGTCTCATGTCACTCCAAACCCAAATTCAAAGCAAGCCATCGAGCAAATTTCCAGATATTAGGACGAATGTCTGAGCTGCTCGATTCCACTCGAGTCTTCTTCAGATCTTTCACATGACTTGGAAAACAGCTCATGTGTCCAATCGACCACAGTTAATAAATTATGCAAATTTTGTCTGAGGAAAAATTTTGTTGATGACCCTTTTTTCCATGACTAAGACGAGGCGATGATGAGATGAAACCATTAAATGACGACCCGTTTCTGGGTCCAGGCCTCAACTCGTTTCACTTGAAAAAGCCATCGCCGGCTGTTTATGAGCGATATTTATTCATATTCAAACCTTTTAAAAGTTCAACAGTTCTTACAGTCTACACAACAGTCTCTGTGCTCACAGTGTCACAGACATTACTATTTTAACGATTTATAAAAGATGAATCACTGTCTGGCCATCTGGAATTTCGGTATGGAGGTAAAGGTTATGATTATTATTTTTTAAATGATTATTTCACCACATTGTGTGTGTATAATAGAACCGTTTGTTGTTTTTCTAGTGGTATGAGATAGAGCGTTTGACCCGGAAGCGTTGCCACATGACGTCAGACTTAACAACCGAATATAACATGCAATATCGTTAACAAAAAAGATGTCACTAAACTAGTTCAAATATAAAAACTTGACCAAAATCATTGTTTTTGTTGCAAAAAAGAGTTTTTTAACAAGCCTCTACTATGAGCGTTCATGCTTGCGGTTCACAAATCAGAGCTTTTTTGAATAAAACAACCCTTTTTCTAACCGATGTCTAACTTCATCTTTTAATCTGGTTTATCTCTAAACTGCGGAAGAAGCGTGGATAATCTGAAAACACAGACCAACGAGTAAACTGGAGTTTAGTGATCTCTGAGATATTCTGGTCAAATGAAAGTGTCGTTCAGTCGGCCCGTGTTCTGTCCCGAGCCGCTTGCGATCACCCTTCTCAGTGATGAACTGTAATAAATCTAAACATGAATCTCGAGTATATTTGTGATTGTGTTTGCAGACCAACTGCACATACGCAACCCTCTGTGTGAGGATACAGAGCTGTTTATTGGATTACTGGGGATTTAAATTTTTGAGAGAAGTTTCTTGTTTTAGCAGATTATGATAAAATAACCTTTAATAAACGAGGAAACTAGATGAGGTTTAAACAAAGCATGCGTATACATTTCTCAAATGACAATAATCATTGCGATTTATAATTTTGAGCAAAATAATCAGGATTATCAATTAAACGCAGCAGCACACACACATTTAAATATTACCCTTTCTGGAGAAGCGTTCAGTCTCTCCTCATGTAAATAGCAAATCTGCTCATGGTGCGAGCACAACTGGCTTTTAAAGGGAAAGGGAGATGAGACTCTGATTGGTTTATTGCTTGTGATGCCCAAAACACACCCACGACTCATTAAGAGACCAGGGACAACTTTTTTGGACCATGCGCCGGTCGCACCGACTGCTATTTCTATCGTTAAACTAGCAAAAATGGACTAGCACTTAAATGCCCTAAGTGAGCTAAGGCCTAATCCTGGCTTAATCTAAGCCCTGTCTATGAAACCGGCCATTAGTCGACTAAATCTTGACTAAACAAAAACAGGACAAGTTTGACTAAAAACTAAAAGGTACATTTGACACAGAACTAAGACTAAATTTAAAAAAAGCACAAAATTATTACGAAAAAATATTTATTACGATATTACGAAAACGAATAAGATTTGTTTTGTTTTTTTGTCAATGCTTTCAGAGCAGAGTGAACATTCTGCTAAATATCTACTTTAGTATTCCACATAATAAAGCAAGTCATACAGGTTTGTAATGACATGAGGATGAATAAATGATGACAGAATTTTCATTTTTGGGTGAATTGGTATTTTAACTGTATGTTGTTGTTTTTTATGCATTGCATTGTTATATTACACAATAAATAATTCATACCACACAGCTCTGAAACCACACATGTTGCTTGCACATGCTCACAGAGTCCCCTGATACTGACACACAGGGACAGTTAACATCATAACAAACACACACACACACACACACACACACACACACACACACACACACACACACACACACACACACACACACACACACACACACACACACACACACACACACACACAAACTGTTTACCTGCAGTGGTTTCCGCCGCACTCCCGGTTGCAGTACTCGCTGTCCCAGTCGGGGTTCTGGCCAACTTGGTTTGGAGCCCCTGGAGACTGAGACCCCCCCACGCTCTTCTGATACTCCGACTGTAAGTGAGAGAATCCCTGAGAGAGACACAGGACACATATTTGATTAGCATTTTATAGCCAGAAACATATGCAAGTATGCAAACATGAATGCATAGCCAATGCAATGAAAGTGTAACCTGATGTGTGTACTTCACATACACTATATTGCCAAAAGTATTGGGAAACCCCTCCAAATCACTGAATTCAGATTTTCCAATCACTTCCATTGCCACAGGTGTATAAATCAAACACCTAGGTAAACATTTGTGAAAGAATGGCCATTTCTGAAATGTTCTCACTACTAAATATTCCATGCTCAACTGTTAGTGGGATTATAACAAAGTGGAAGCGATTGGGAACAACAGCAACTCTGCCACAAAGTGAAATCCCAGAGCGGGGTCAGCACATGCTGAGGGTCACAGTGAACAGAAGTCACCAACTTTCTGCAGAGTCAATCGCTCAAGACCTCCAAACTCCTGTGGCCTTCAGATGAGCTCAGGAACAGTGCGGAGAGAGCTTCATGGAATGGGTTTCCATGGCCGAGCAGCTCATCCAAGCCTTACATCACCAAGAGCAATGCAAAGCGTGGGATGCAGTGGGGTAAAGCACGCCACCACTGGACTCTAGAGCAGTGAGACGTGTTCTCTGAGTGACCAATCACGCTTCTCTGTCTGTCAATCCCATGGACGAGTCTGGGTTTGGCGGTTGCCAGGGGAACGGGACTTGCCTGACTGCATTGTGCCAAGTGTAAAGTTTGGTGGAGGGGGGATTATGGGATGTGGTTGTTTTTCAGGGGTTGGGCATGGCCCCTTAGTTCCAGTGAAAGGAACTCTTAATGCTTCACCAAGACATTTTGGACAATTTCAAAGTTTCTGTTCCAACTTTGTGGGAACAGTTTAGGGACGGCCTCTTCCTGTCCCAACATGACTGCGCTCCAGTGCACAAAGCGTCGCTCCATAAAGACATGGATGAGCGAGTTTGGTGTGGAGGAACTTGACTGTCCTGACCTCATCCCGATAGAACACCTTTGGGATGAATTAGAGCGGAGACTGCGAGCCAGGCCTTCTCGTCCAACATCAGTGCCTGACCTCACAAATGCACTTCTAGAAGAATGGACACAAATTCCCATAAACACACTCCTAAACCTTGTGGAAAGCCTTCCCAGAAGAGTTGAAGCTGTTAGAGCTGCAAAGGGTGGGCCGACGCCATATTAAACCCTACGGATTAAGAATGGGATGGCATTAAAGTTCCTGTGCATGTAAAGGCAGGCGTCCCAAAACTTTTGGCAATGTAGTGTACTTAAAATGTACAAAAAGCATATTATTAAAAAATATTGCATTCTAAGAATTAAACCTGACATTTGTTCCTCACTTCTTTTGAAAACAGTTTATGAAATGTTTTCTTTTATTGCTTGACTGTAGGAAGGTGCTAAACACTAATGGTGCTTTGGAAAATCAGACCTTTTCACACACAACGTCTTCAGAACAGAGACAACACCTTCGAAACAACACATCCTCCACCCGTTCTCACTTCATCTCATTTCACCTCGCATGCATAACATGACCTGTCCTTTCTCAAGTTCATTTCATAACATTTTCCCAACAAGATGTGCTCATACGAAGATTACGAACAGCGCTATTAATATTGAGCGATTCCACTGTTCTAAACAAAAAAACATGAAGTATATACTGCATGTGTATCAATATTTTTCCACATATAAAATAAGTTTGTTTGCTTGTTTTATATATAACACTTTGATCATGGCAAGTTCGGAACGGAATACTACCATACTGTTTACTGCATATATAGAGTATGCTGCATTTCCCACCCAAAATAGTGCATGAAACTGTATGCAGTATGCAGTGATAAATGTTTCATAGTGTGTAATCTCTGAGCAAATGACATCCAATTATCATTGCATTAAAAAAAATTCAAACAATATATAAATGTAATGTAAAGTTGAGTGCATTGCATTGTGGAATAGAGTACATATTGCAGTGTGTTCTGGTTGTACAGTGTTGGTCCAATCACACCCCATAAACACAAGTATGTGTTGCATTTAGTACATGAAAATAGTGCTTGAAGCTGTGTGCAGTAAGCCACGCTAAACATTTCTACGGTCATGTTTGGACTGGAATACTGTCAAATATATGCTGTGTATATTTTTTGCAAAGTAGTATGTAATGCTAAACATTTCTGATGCTAATATGCATTTAGAAAATCAAATAAACACTGGAAATGGATGATCAAGTTGAGAGCATTGCATCGTGGGATACAGTACCTACAGTGCATTTTGGCAAATGTAGTATGTCATTTATGCAAATAGAAATTTCAGACACTATGCACAGTATTGCATGGTAGTGTGCCGTTCGGATCACACGCATGTGCGGTGTTTAGTAGATGAAACTGTGTGCAGTATGCCATGATGCATTTTTCTATGGTTTGGAATTAAATAGAATTACTGTTTACGGTGCAATATATGCTGTATATTGTATACTCTTTTTTAATAGTATGCAAAGTAGTATGCTAAATATTTCTAGGGCTTATTTGCATTAAAAAATGAAACAACTTTGCACAGTGTTACATGGAAGTGTGCTGTTCTAATCGCACCCCATAAACCCAAGCATGTGTGGCGTTTAGTGCATGAAACTGTGCCTTATGCCACGCTAAATGTTTCTATGGTCATGTTTTGAAATAAATAGAATAACTGTTTACCGGTCAATATATGCTGTATATTGTATACTCTTTTAATAATAGTATGCAAAGTAGTATGCTAAACATTTCTAGGGATTATTTGCATTTTTAAAAAATTGAATAAACACTGGAAATGAACTACCAAGTTGAGTGCATTGCTTTTTAGGTCAGTTCCTACAAAGCACATTATGGCAAATGTAGTATATGCATGTAGAAATATCAAATATTATGCACAGTATTACATGGTAGTGTCCTGTTCCAATCGCACCCCATAAACACAAGCACGTGTGGCGTCTCCCAGCATGCATGCTAACCTGCTGTCCTGGGGGTGGGGAGTGCAGCGGAGCCTGGAGGCCCATCTGGTGAGAGATGATTGGCTGTGACTGGACCTGCTGCATGCGGATTGGCTGGTTGAGGAGGGAGCCCTGGTGCAGAGAGAGCTGCTGGTGGAGGGGAGGGCTGATCTGGAAGGACGCTGGGGGGGAGGCACTGAGCGCAGGCAGCATGGCCGAACGGGGCAGGCCGTGTCTGGGAGCCCCCGCCGCATAGCTTTGGAGGTCCGAGAGGGGGAAGGGGCTGGGGCCCAGGTATGGGGAGGAGGGCTGGGGCGGGACGCTGTACAGGGAGGCGTTGGGGGGCATCATGTGTGACGACGGCTGGCTAGACTGGGCGCTTTTGCTCTCCACCGGGTCACTGTAGGTCTGAGAGACAGAAAATGCACATGGTCAAAATGGTGTAGGATTTACTTTGAAACAGTTTTCACTCAGAAAGTGCTAGTGAATTCCACAAATAATTAAAGAAATGTGAGGTAACACATGATATTTTAAAGTAGAAAGACTGAAAAAGTATTTTCATGTAAAATGCACTCTATAATCTTCATTTACAACTTCAACAGTTTTTACAGCGTTAGTTAGAGCTGCACGATTCTGGATAAATTGAGAATCACATTTTTTTTGTTCTGGACAGACAACTAAACAAAATAACACATAATTTACTAGAGGTTCTGATAAAATATTACTTGCTGTAGTCTATTTTAAAGAATATTAATTTTTTTGTTAAAATAGATCAGATTGAGTGAATTAATCAATGACTCACTCATAAAGACTTCACTTGTTTCATTACTGGATGAATCAGTGTTTTTGAACAAATCTCTTGAATGAATGATTCAGTGACTCACTCATAAAGACTTCACTTGTTTCATTACTGGATGAATCTGTGTTTTTGAACGAATCTCTTGAATGAATGATTCAACGACAAACATTGTAACAGTCACTTGTAATGATGTAATTGATACAATCGTTATTTGAACCGCCATATTACTTTCAAAAGGTGATGATGATACTGTGTGGTTGAAAAAAGACCGGTGTGATTTTGTCAAAGTTTTAATAGACAGAGCTGAATCACTGTCATTTAGGAATAAGATCGCATGGGTGTTTGAATGGAGATCGCCATCTTTTAACGATTCGATTCCAGAAATGTTGAGTTTCAGAAAAGAGCTAAAAAAAACCTGCTTGGATTTCCCAAAGCGTGCAATCAAAAGTCTGAGATTTCAATATGACCTCAAACATTTCTCATCAAATAATCACATTAATGTGAGAGCTCTCACTTTGACTCATTTGCATATACTGTGTGTTTGAGCACATTTGAGGTGATCATTAAATGAATCATAAATGAGCATGGTTCTTTTGGATGCAGTCAGAAGTGTGAGTATTTAGAACAGCAGAAAACCACAGTGAGAAACAGTAGGAAACGCCAATCGCACGAACACATCTATCTCTGATCTGTCAAATTGAGAGCATGCGCTCACTACAGAGCATTGTTTCATTACCGTTTTACGCATTGTAAATGGCAATATGTTTTTCAAATGCCAGTGCGTGATGGGCAGTCGGCCGTGTTCATCAGCTGTCACAATCATGGCGCCTCATATTTATTGAGCAGAACATCGAAACTGGTCAACATGAACAGATTGAGGGCTGAATCCGTGTCCGTAGAGAACCAAGAAAAAGCATGCATGAGGACGTGACTGTTTGAGCGAGCACATCTGCCGCGGACATTTTCAAACATTTCTCTTTAAATTAAACAAGCGGAGATTGTCCAGGTCCTGAACGTACATCATCACACACACCATACGATCGCTTTCAAAAGAAAACGGCTATCGATGGTGCCATTAACCGCCTCGTATTTCATAAAACCTCTAAACAACATTACAGACCATGCAGAGTTTCACTTTTTCAGTCTCTCTGATACGCTTAACCAGAAATGTTTTGATAAAAGGATGATGAATTATCCAGATTTGAGAAAAATGTACTTTTACACAAACACAAAACATTATTTATCTAAAACTCCCGAGACAATAATGCATCACTATAAAACAGCACCAGGTGCACGAGTTTAAACACTCGCAGACTTCACATTTCCCACCAATTCTTCTCGTGCTTTAGTCTCAATTATGCATAAAAACCTCATTTATGAGCAAAAAGAGTCATCTTCTTTTCATGAGTGTGTGTTTCAAGTTTTGGGCTGTGGATTTGATCGTTAGACCGATTTTTTCTGTCATATTTTCCTCCTTTTCAATGCATGAGAGTATATACGAACACATCAATCAAAGCATCTGCCAAAAACAGATTTTGACGAAATATTTAATTATACGCAATGAAGGATGAGAAAGGCGTTTAATAAAAGCCTCCGAGGGTGATGAATACTGTATTCACGGCTTAATCAACGCTCTTGTTTTGGGCCAAGGAGCTCACAGAGCGAGGTATGGGAAAGGAGAGAGAGTGTTTAGCATGAAAATGCAATTTGCGTTTTTCAAAAGAGAAACAATGAATGTAAAATTAGTGGTTTGAAATCGCTGCGTTTTATTATGCAGATGAACGTATGCGATGAAACGACACGTCGTGCTGATTTGAATCTGCTTTCGCAAATTCGCCATCGATTTGTGGACGGCACATGCGTAATGACGGCAGGCCGTGCAATCCCGCAGATTACAACAACAGTTAGCGACCGCAGAAACGGGACAGAGACGAATATGTTTAAGGCTGGAACTAATGATGCCGAATGCATGAGCGGGCCAACAGTATGAAGAATGAGCGCTTAAAGGATCAGTTCACACACAAAATGAAGAATCTGTCATCTTTCATTTCCAATCCCGTTTGACTGAAAAGGAGAATTTTCGCAGTTATGATTTATGACTGTAGGTGCGTCCCAATTCATGTTCCTATGCAGGATTCTGTGCCATTCTGTAGTATAAATAGTGCTCTGTGTTTACACTGAACATTCCAAACAGAATGTTGATGCACAGAAGAAGAGAAACGTTCCACGTCATGCACTTCCTTATATGGTGAAGGGGGAGGGGCTTCAGACTCTGATGATGACTGACATAACCTGACATAAAATTCCTTCACTACACAGTACATACTGCGTAGCGTTTAGTGCATCATTTCGGACACAACTTTTGTCTGTCAAAGAGTTATTTTAGGATTAATTATATGCTATTATAGTATTTTAGGACTGTTGATGGTCTCCATATTCTCAGAGTGTTGATCTGAATCCCATCTGGATGCAGTCTTTAACAAAAATGCAGCTTTTTTTGCATGAAGCTAGAATAAAACAGAGGGTCTGTTCTTTCTTTTGATATATTGTAGGTTTAGATATTCATACAACAAAATATTCTGAAACTTTTGTAAAAAGCTGACGATGGCTGGAAACTTTTTACAAAACCGCTGGCGAGGAAAAAGTTTATTATTATATTTTCAGATTGAATTTGAGTAATTTTTCTGTTTTGTACATTTGTGTTTGATTTATTTCAGTCATTTTAGAACTTTTTAAACTTACTCTGTCAGTTAGTCTCATCTATGATTTAATAGTTTTAGCATTGGTTTGAGTTAACAATGACAACACTGGTCTCAAAAAACATCATAAAAGTAGTTTATCTGCGCTATATTTCTTATAAATATAAGTCTGGCATGAAGGCCCTCTAAAAATGCTGGGTTGTGTTAACCCAAAGCTGGGTCAAATATGGACAAACCCAACCGTAGGGTTAAAAATGTAATTAAAAAATGTTACCCAATGGCTGGGTTTATCCATATTTAACCCAAAATTTGGGTTAAAACCCAGATTCTTTATTTTATCTCTTTAAAGCACACACACACACACACACACACACACACACACACACACACACACACACACACACACACACACACACACATGTTGTGTTTCCATGTTTTGTGGGGACATTCCATAGGCGTAATGCATTTTATACTGTACAAACCGTATTTTCTATCCCCCTACACTGCCCCTGCCCCTAAACCTACCCATCACACACACACACACACACACACACACACACACACACACACACACACACACACACACACACACACACACACACACACACACACACACACACACACACACACACACACACACACACACACACACACACACACTGCCCCTGCCCCTAAACCTACCCATCACAGGAGACATGCTGCATTTTTACATTTTCAAAAACATCACTTAGTGTGATTTATAAGATGTTTTCCTCATGGGGACCAAAAAAATGTCCCCACAAGGACAAAAATTTGGATATTGCCATCTTTGTGGGGACATTTTGTCCCCATAACGTAGGGATTACCAGTCCACACACACACACACACACACACACACCAGCACTCTTGCGCTGACAGCTGTTCCCATGAAATGCTGAAATCTTTAGTCTAATGTTTACCCCCCCAACATTAGCGCTGACCCAAAGAGGTGAACCCGTCCGGTTACCTTGGAAACCAGGCTGGCTCGGTACGCTGCCAGGGCCTTCAGGTACTCCTTCTTCGCTGCTTCTGTTTTCCGTTTGTATGCCTGCGAGGGGACGAAACACAACTGTGAATAAACACACACACACAAATACACACACACATAAGCGTAACTAGAATATGAGCACTTAACCTTCGCTTCGCACTTGGCCAGTGTCACATCAACAACTTTCACCCTCGTGCATCTACACAATACACTATATTGAGCATAAAATCTATAGGCTCATTTTAGGTCACATTGGAGAAAATAAGTTATTGCATGTGAATGAAGTTGTCAATACAATAAGTTCATGTTTAACCCCATAAAGCTACTCATTTTGGATATGCAAATATCTAAGGATATCTATTATTTCATAGGCGTCACTCTTTACAGGGTTAAAACACAATCATTCTTTCTGGGTTCACACTGAGGAGACCATAAACACACACAGAGAATTATAAGTGCTCATCCCACATGAAAGTAACAGGACAGAGGAAGAGGAAGAAAGACAGAGTTCAAGCCTGGATTTAACGCAAACACAGTGAATGAAATGCGATGTAGGCTAATGTAATTGCTTGTCAATCATTTCACAGGCCAGAATTACGCTTTCCATTTCTTTTAGGCAACGAGTGGAGGCCAATTCCCTTCTGAAACTGGGGCGGACATCAGAATCATTTCATCTTACGAGGGAAAACACGCTTTAAATCTGTGACAAAATACGTCACGGTGCTTCCAGGCACATCGAGGCGACGGCGGTAAATTGCAAATGGAGGGAAAAAAGCGATGTGACTTAACAAGATGAATATGGCTGCAGTCCCATGGGAAGATAAAAACACAAATGAGATCTCTTTAATATCTCAATTCTGTCTCCTAGTCAGGACAGAAATTATATGGGGTGCAAACATTTCGAAAATCAAAAGAGACAATTCCTTCCTTTTATGGAATATTGCAGTTTATTATAAATGATTTATCCGTGCAGATCATTAAAGTTGAATCAGAATAACAGCGACATCTCTTCTCTGATGACGAGGGCGGGGCTACCTGTCACTCACATGAGATCAGCCAATAGCAAACCACAACCATCCAATCAAATCCCCACAGACACAATCAAGCCCCGCCCTACATTTGCTCTTGTTTAAGCACAACTTCCATTTTTTATGACGACTTTAAAGGAAGACCTTTGCAGTCTCACGTGTGTTGTTGGTGGTGGCTCAGTTTCAATATCTGTGTTTGGTCGTAACAATACACCTTCATTTATTGAGCACATGCACATATTCATACACACTCACAGCAACCATATGCATGGATTGAAAATACAAACACAATGGCCACAAAACCAAACAAATGAATGTTAGAAGGACTGTTCACACCAAGAACGATAACTATATTAGCATCAATATCGTTCTGTTTATTATAAGCCTGTTGCAGTTTTGTCGTCTGTCTCTTTAAATGCTCGAGCTCTTAAAGCAGGATGGGTTCTGATTGGCTGTCAGTGTTTTATCAGTTATCAGCTGAAAAAAAATGCTATAGCTGTGGGGTGGATCTTTATTGTTACTGTTATCGTCATTACTGTGAACGGGCCACTAGACATATTACTGACTATGAGTTTACAACGACATGTCAGCTAACTCTCATTAGAGACTGTCCGGTTAGGGTTCGGGTGAGTAGAATAAGTTGACATGCACTTGCAGAGTTACAGTCAGTAGAACGCCTCTGTTTGGGGACAATCAACATAAAGTGTGTAAAAGATTGAACCTCAACACTTGACGCACAAATGTAAAAAGATCAGCAAACGGCAAGACAAAAAATAAAAATACTACTTGACCAGTTGGGACAATTCTGTTGGTCTAACACGGATTTTAATGCATTTAATAATTTTTATGCATTGAATGATTTTTTTATGCATTTATGCATTTAATGATTTTTTTAATGAATTTAATGATTTTTTATGCATTTAATAATTTTATGAATTTTATGAGATTTTTATGCATTTAATAGTTTTATGAATTTAATGATTTGTATGCATTTAATTATTTTTATGCATTGAATGATTTTTTATGCATTTATGCATTTAATGATTTTTTTAATGAATTTAATGATTTTTTATGCATTTAATAATTTTATGAATTTGATGAGATTTTTATGCATTTAATCGTTTTATGAATTTAATGATTTGTATGCATTTAATGATTTTTTTATGCATTTAATGATTTTTTTTGCATTTAATCATTTTATGCATTTTAGTAATTCACATTTCTTAGTATAGTTTTTTTACAGTGCAACAAACAAATAGTTGATTTGTGAGTGTGAATAATGGGACAATTCTGTTGGTCTAACACGGATTTTTATGCATTTAATAATCTTATGAATTTAATGATTTTCTATGCATTTAATGATTTTTTTTTATGAATTTAATGATTTTTTATGCATTTAATAATTTTATGAATTTAATGATTTTTTATGCATTTAATGATTTTTTTATGCATTTAATGATTTTTTATGCATTTAATCATTTTTATGCATTTCAAGATTTTCATTTAATGATTTATATGCATTTAATCATTTTATGCATTTTAGTAATTCACATTTCTTAGTATAGTTTTTTTTTTACAGTGCAACAAACAAATAGTTGATTTGTGAGTGTGAATAATGGGACAATTCTGTTGGTCTAACACGGATTTTTATGCATTTAATAATCTTATGAATTTAATGATTTTCTATGCATTTAATTATTTTTTTTATGAATTTAATGATTTTTTATGCATTTAATAATTTTATGAATTTAATGATTTGTATGCATTTAATGATTTTTTATGCATTTAATCATTTTTATGCATTTCATGATTTTCATTTAATGATTTATATGCATTTAATCATTTTATGCATTTTAGTAATTCACATTTCTTAGTATAGTTTTTTTTTTTACAGTGCAACAAACAAATAGTTGATTTGTGAGTGTGAATTTAGAGACAGCACTTCAGGTTTTAATTATTCATTTCAAGTTAATTAGTATACTGCTTTTTTTACATATTGTTTCAAAGCAGATTTATAGAAAAAGCTCATTTCAACCCGTAACTGTTGATCTGTCAGCATGTTTGAACCTTCACTGAGGAGTTGATTTTAACCAACAGAACAAAAATAACCATGCATTACTCTCACATTCCTTCAGCGAGCGTAAGTGTGTGACCTTGCGTGTTGCTGGTTAAATATTGAACGGGGTGGTGTGGTTTTTTGTAGTAATGAACTCCCAAGGAGCTTTGGTTTCAAATTAATTTAACCTCCACTAATGAGTGGCCCTAACGACAGCAGCTCTTAAATAAATTACCATGCCTAAGGATTTCTAATTATTCCAAAGTGAGCGGATTCATTAGCAATTGAAGCCGTCAGAGAGGGAGCAGGTCGCTATGAATTAGAAGTAACGGGAGCGTCGGTGCCACCGAGCATGTGTTGGCGTCTTAATCGTGACACGGCCGTCGCCCCCTGCAGAATTAGCTGTAATTGTACCTTAATGAAATGTTCTTGTTTGATAACCGGTTAATTATGGAAGACAATAACTCGCGAGACCCGCTGACACGGGGAATGGGCTGAAACCCGGAGGGGGAGAGAGATATCGCGCTGGATTTTAGCATAAGAGGGAGACAGAAGACGTCGAAACTCCTGATTTCTGTCTGAATCTGAAGAACTGATGATGTGATCTTCAGCTCTGACAGGATGAGAAACAACACAAGTTGAGTTTGAGACGTTATTATCTAGTGCTGGACGATCCCACGGACCTTCCAGAAGAGCAAAGGCTGATAATTAATGAGGCCGACGCTCCGGTGACATTCCCACGGAAGAACAAGATCATTACACGAGTGAGAGGATCTACAGCACAACATGAATCTCATGGAAACATGTCCAGGTCACATGACACCCTCACATTTCAAAACAATACATGCATATTTGCCAAATCTTTATTAATTTTTTTTTTAATCAAGTATGAAGTACTTCTGGAATATATCTGGACATGTTCTTGAGATTAAGTACAAAAAACTAAATTATGAATATATATACACACAAAACATAAACTTAAGAAAGCCACTGAAGTGTGTTTGTGTGTTTGTGAGAGCCGGTCCTTAATGAACTGGGTGTGACTGGAGCTCTGAAGCTTCTCTAAGCAGTAAATGAATGTTAGGGAATGAGAGCTTATTGCCTGCGGTTGAGAGGGCGGCTGGAATTATGCCTGTTCAGCCACCGCGGTTCTACATCATTTAACATATTCATCATTCACATGACTGACAGGTCAGGGCCATCACTAAAAGAAATGACAGTCATCTATTGGAGCAGAGGCCTATCAATCATCCACTAATGGCCCTATCAGAGCGGCTCCTCTGCAGACACGACTCCTCCCACTCCGCTCTCTTCACACAACACTGCGCGAGGAGGATGGGGAACAATGTTGCGCTAGCTTCCCTAGATTAATACGAGCACTAAAGCTCACCGCAACGAGTAATTAAAATAAAACAGCAAGTAAATATATTATAGTATATTCATTATATCATTTATTATTGGATGGATGGCTTGATAGATGATGGATGGATGGATAGATGACAGATGGATGGATGAATGGATAAAAAGATAGATGGATGATAGATGAATGGATGGATGATGGAAGGATGGATGGATGGTGGATGGGTGGATGGATGGAAGGATAGATGGATTATGGATGGATAAATGGATGATAAATGGAATAATGGATGGATGATAGATGGATGGATGGATATAGATGGATGGATGATAGATGAATGGATCATGAATGAATGGATGGATGGATGGACAGATGGATGGATGGATATAGATGGATGGATGATAGATGAATGGATCATGGATGAATGGAGGGATGGATGGACAGATGGATGATGGATAGATAGATGGATGATATATGAATAATGGATGGATGGATAAATGAATGGATGGATGGATGATGGATGGATGATTGATGGATGGATGGATAGATAGAATAATGGATGGATAGATGAATAAATTCATGGATGGATGGCTGGATGGATGATAGATGGATGGATGGATAGCTGGACGGATGGATGGATGATAGATGGATGGATGGATAGATGGACGGATGATAAATGGATGGACGGATGGATGGATGGATGGATGATAGATGGATGAATAGATGGACGGATGGATGGATGGATGGATGGTAGATGGATGGATGGATAGATGGACCGATAGATGGATGATAGATGGATGGACGGATGGATGGACGGATTGGATGGATGATAGATGGATGGATAGATGGATGGATGGATGATAGATGGATGGATAGATGGATGGATGATAGATGGATGGATAGATGGATGGACAGATGGATGATAGATGGATGGATGGATAGATGGACGGATGGATGGATAGATGGATGGATGATAGATGGATGGATGGATAGGATGACGGATGGATGGACGGATGGATAGATGGGAAGATTTTGGATAAATATGAATTAGTATATTGTAAAACACTCCAATTAATCTGTTCAATAAGCAAAGTCATTTAAACACATCTCACTCATTCATATTCGTCAGAGTTCAGGAACAGTCTGATGTATGAACATGCTGTCTATGTAGGGCACTCACTAGGGATTGAAACAGAGCCGGAGTGTAAAACTTCATCCTCCTGCACGTCCAGTTCGGCCAGACGTCAGGAGCAGGTGATGATCTCACCAAAGATGACATAACCAGCGCTAATCAGCGAATTAAACGCACCTCTGGGACACGCGTCCTCATGACCTCATCAGCTCCAGCGACACAGAACAGATGCGTTCCGATCCTCTGGAGTTGAGTCACGAAGGAACAATCCCTTTCCCAACGAGAGAAAGAGTCACCTTGTTATCCCAGATAAATAAAAACAACAAACAGACGCCGCCGCCCAAGGACAAGCCTGATTATGCGTGGAATTTGTGAGGAAAAACCAAACGAAGCCTAGAGTTTTCCGGCGAGCGAAGGGTTAAGATGCACAAACAATAACATTTCGGAGAGCAGATGTCCTTGAGGGGGAATTGAAGGGCGCTGGGTGATGGCTAATCTCGTATTCTCAGCATGATCGAATCACCAGGCAACAGATATAAATAAAAAGAGCCCAGGAAATGAGGAATTCACATTCAAGGGTGTCAGCAGCAAAATGAAGATTCATGGTGAAGAGGGGAGAGTGAAGGAGGCAAAAATTAACTGCAAATAAAAGGACACAGCAGCTCTCAGAACAAGAAAAGAGGAGAGCGAGCGGGAGAAATATCAGTCGGTGAGCGCGCCGCACTCTGTCACTGAGGCAGGTGGCTCTTATTTGACATGCAATAGCAGCCGTGTGTTATGGAGGATATGCTAAAAATACAGCGGCCATCTCAAACACACACACACACACACACACACACACACGGTCGAGCTCATGCACAGCTCATTACTGACACACTCTCACACATGTTCTCATGCACATCAATACATACTAGAACAAATACACACTTATACATCATCTGTCTATCTATACACACACACCAATGAATACTTTTATTCAGCAAGGATGCATTAAATTGATGAGGGTTTCCACAAATAATCATAAATGTGTGTTGATCATCAGATCCTCATATGAGAATGATTAGTGAAGGATCATGTGACACTGAAGACTGGAGTAATGATGATAAACTCAGCATTGATCACAGGAATAAATCACATTTTACTATATATTCACACAGAGAACAGCTGATCTACACTGGAGGAATATTACACTGTTTTCTGAATTTCTGATCAGATAAATGAGCCTTGCTGAGCAGAAGAGACTCTTTTAAAAGCATTAAGAAATCTTTCCAATCCCAAACTTTTGAATGGTATTTTATCCATCCTCCCATCTATCTCCACATCCATCCACCCACAAATCCATTAATTTCTCTATCCATCCACCCACACATCCATTAATCCATCCACCCACCCCCACATCCATCCCCACATCCATCCACACATCCATTACCAAATCCATCCATCCATCCCCACATCCATCCCCACATCCATCACCAAATCCATCCATCCACCCACCCCACATCCATCCACACATCCATTACCAAATCCATTCCCAAATCCATCCATCCACCCACCCCACATCCATCCACACATCCATCACCAAATCCATTCCCAAATCCATCCATCCACCCACCCCACATCCATCCACACATCCATCACCAAATCCATTCCCAAATCCATCCATCCACCCACCCCACATCCATCCACACATCCATTACCAAATCCATCCACCCATCCACCCACCCCCACATCCATTTCCAAATCCATCCATCCATCCCCACATGCATCCATCAGCCATCCATTTATCATCCACCCATTCATTCATCCATCCAACCACCCATACACACATCCATCCATCCATCCTCCCATCCATTCCCAAATCCATCCATCCATCAACCCACCCATTCATCCATCCATCCACCCACCCCACATCCATCACCACATCCATTCCCAAATCCATCCATCCACCCACCCCCACATCCATCCACACATCCATTAACAAATCCATCCACCCACCCCCACATCCATTTCCAAATCCATCCATCCATCCCCACATCCATCCATCCATTCACACATCCATTTCCAAATCCATCCATCCATCCCCACATGCATCCATCAGCCATCCATTTATCATCCACCCATTCATTCATCCATCCAACCACCCATACACACATCCATCCATCCTCCCATCCATTCCCAAATCCATACATCCATCAACCCACCCACCCATCCATCCATCCATCCGTACCCACATCTATTCCCATATCCATCCATCCATCCCAACATCCATCCATCCATCAGCCATCCATTTATCCATCCACCCATCATTCATCTATCCATCCACCCATACACAAATTCATCCATCAATCCACCAACCCACCCACCCAACCCCACATCCATCCATCCATCCATCCACCCACAAATCCATCCATCCACACATCCATCCACCCACAAATCCATCCATCCACACATCCATCCACCCATCCATCCATCCACCCACACATCCATCCACCCACACATCCATCCATCCACACATCCATCCATCCACCCATTTGTTTTGTTTTTGTCTACAAAAATCTCAGATAAAGCTGATATTCCAATGAAATACTGTATAACTATGATCTCCACTAAGACTCCAGAGCAACTTTTGAGCAACAAAATGCCGGTCTGAATTTACTCACTTGTTTCTGTTCTTCTCCCAGACTGTCCCACATGGAGGCCACGATCTTGGAGACGTCACCGAAGGTGGCGTTGGGGTTTTGGCCCTTGATGGCGGCTTGAGTGTCCCTGAAGAAGAGTGCGTAGGCTGAGACGGGCTTCTGCGGCTCGTTGGGGTCCTTCTTCTTCTTCTTCTTCTGAGGTTTGGGCTTGGGCTTCATCATGTCAGAGGAGGGTCGCTTCTCTCCTGTGATCTGAAGGGGAAGAGAGAGAGAAACCAAATGAGTCGCGAGTCAACAACACTGATTTGTCTGAAGCTCAAATGTAAAAATTCTTGTGCAAAAATAAATCTGTGGAAATATGTTTCAATGCTGCATTCAGACATGGTGACTACAAACAAAGACTTTAGATATACAAAGAGAAAAGTGCAACACAATGAGCCAATCACCAATAGGTAAAGTCTTTCCTTGAAAGGCACAAAGCAGTGCCTGAAAGAATGTGTAAAGGATGCATGTGTAGTCTGATGATATCTGAGAGTTCTTCGAGTGCGTCTACATCTCCCAGCATGCACTGCTGATCCAGTCACATGCATGTTTGACGATGCAAATGCGGGTTGTCTTTTATCTGCAAACATCATGAAATAACAATGGGATGCACTGGATTCCAGAATGCTTTCAGTCAAGCGACGGCGCTGTAATCTGCTCTGACAGTTCATGGACTCTCTTCAGAGCGCTGAAACATTGCGGCTGAAATTGATTTCTTAATGCAGAGAGTCCAGCAGACGTTGTTAATATCCCATTTGAATCAGTGCTGCATCATCTCATGTCTGATGCACACTAATACGCGTTTCTTCATCTAAAACCACCGTACATTTAAAATAAAAACACAATTCCATTATTTAAACCAGTAGAAATGAGGATACGGACAGAGATAGAGAACGGTGTCTTTGTCTTTAACAGGACTGAAAACACAGAAGAGTGAACGAGGTTTCTAGGGCAGAACGTGATGGTTAGATAACATCATTCTCTCTCATCAGCATTTTCAATACCAAAAAAGAGAAACTCATTTGAAGAGAGAGGAAATGTAGCATGAAACGCTGGCTGATGCTCCATTAAAACAGAGCGCTGGAAAAACTCCATTCACGTCTGACTTTACATGTGATTTACATGATGATGATCACACGCAACCGCATCACTGCCAGCAGTCACAACCAGCCCGATAGATGACATCAAATCAGAAACACACCTGAGGACTCAACACAATTACGTTTTTTAAAATATGAAAAAATTTGAAATATTAAAAACGTAAAGACTTTTATTTGAATGTATAAGTATAGGCTTTAATAAATACACACACACACACACACACACACACACACACACACACACACACACACACACACACACACACACACACACACACACACACACACACACACACACACACACACACACACACACACACACACACACACACACACACACACATATATATATATTTTTTTATTACATTTTATTATATAATGTTTTAATATAATGAAATTATATTAAAAAGTAAATATTAAAGATTATACTAATATATTTATATATTATTCATATATATATATATATATATATATATATATATATATATATATATATATATATATATATATATATATATATATATATATATATATATTGATATATTATTATTATAATTGTTATTCAAAGTTATATATATATATATATATATATATATATATATATATATATATATATATGATTATTCAATTATATTATTAAAAATTATATTTAAAAGTAAATATTAAAGATTACAGTTTTATATGAATATATAAGTAGTCTTTCATATATATATTAAAGTATATTATTATTAAATTATATTATTCAATGTTATATATATAGTTTTTTTAATTAAGAAAAAACTTAATATTAAAAAGTATACTAATATATTATTATTAAATTGTTTTTCAAAGTTATATAAATCTAGACTTTGAAAATTAAAAAGAAAAAACTAAAGTTGTTTATATAAATATAATAGTAGTCTTTAATATATACATCATATATATATATAATCTCTGTATATAAATATTATATTATTAAAATGTACATATATATATTAACTAATTAAAAGTGATATGTTTTTTATATATATTATATTGTATAAGTAAATATCAAAGACTAAACATATATAATTGTTTTATTATTATCATTATATATACTTAGATATTAATATTATTATTAAATTAGGTTTATCAAAGTTATATTGAATTATTAGTTATTTTATAAAAGGTTAATTTTACAATAAGTTACATTTAGTTCAATAAATAGTTCTGCAAAATAAAACTCAATTTCCAACAGGAAATACATCAACACAGAAAATAAACAATTTCATGTCCAAAATTATGTTTTCAAAATGAACTGATCAAATTGCATACTGAAAATATGCATGCGTGACTTGCCTAGAGCATATGTGTCTCTCAAAACTGTTGAAAATGCCGATTTTGATTTCAGTCCAAAGTCCAAACATGTTGTCAGTCCAAGTGTTTTTTATATTGTGGACAGTGAGTATGTTGAGTATGTAGTACAGTTTCCTCATACTTCACGCGTGTTCCCGTGTTACTGAGGACATAACAAACCTCAGAAGAAGTTTATGTAAATGCTTTAATGCAATATTTTGTGTTTGATGTGAAACGAATTTGCGTGCATTAGAGTATTTTATACACTGGTATAAGCATACTTGGTTCAATGTGTATGCATGTGCCTGTCCACACACGTGTCGCTTATATGTGCACAGCTGCATTTTCCAAACTAAAGAGCCCTGGATTTAATTAATGTGCAAAGACACACACACTCACACATGCATGAATACACACAGCACATGTCAATTACACACAGACGCACACGCCAGGTAAAAAAAGCAGCACATGCATTCTGGGAATAGACTGGAATTCAGCCACTAAAGGCTTCAGATTTATATACAGTTAATTAAATTAAGCGCAAACAAACACACACATGCCCTCCATAAGCGCACGGCACATTCCAGAGGAGAATTAAACAGTGTCACAGGGTTTAAATACATTAGCGTGCATTTGTATGTGTCAAGGAAATACCGATGGGAATGAAAAGTGCTAATTGTTGCCTTGGTCCAGACGGCGCCATTATTAAAACCCAACAACACCGGCTGACTGAAACACTTCTTACATATTTTGACTGGCAACAGAGCGGCTTCAAATCTACTCGGACCAGGTATAATTGCACCGGACCTTGTGCTGCATTAGGCCGGACTCTTCCATAAGCCGGCTGAAGAACAATGTAATTTAAACATCATGTAAGTTAATTCACTCTTTGTATTCTCCAATCCAATTAAGCATGCGGCGTTGCGATAATGAGGGATTTCGAGCTGCCTGCGCATTACATGCAACATTCAAATTAAATTCAAACTGACACTTCCAATAAAAGGAGAGGATGACGGACAAGCAGGAGTAATTGGTTTTCTGGGACAATGAAAATGAAAAGAAGGATAGAGAGAGAGAGGGAGAGGGAGAGAAACAGAGTAATGTTTTTGCCAGCAAATCACAGCGAACAAAAGACGTCAAGATGTGAAGTTAAAACGCAGAGATTTGTAAACACTATTGAGACACACGGAAAACATTCACACTGAAGATGCTTTTAAATCAAGAGGAAATTCTCAGAGCTCTCGTCTGCCATTTGTGCTCCGTTAGTGCAATCAACAGATGGATAAAATCACATAACGTACAAACCTTTCAATTCACTGATCATATGGGATTTTGAAGACAAAATTTGTATTTTATTCATTTGGCCGTGCAACAGTTTGTAGGGCAGCAAGATTTTTAAAAAGTTTTTGTCTCTTCCGCTCACCAAGGCTGCATTTATTTAATCAAAAATACATAACAAATTGCGATATATTATTATGATTCATAACAGCTGTTCTCTATGTGAATATATAGTAAAATGTGATTTATTCCTGTGATCAAAGCTGAATTTATCATCATTACTCCAGTCTTCAGTGTCACATGATCCTTCACTAATCATTCTCATATGAGGATCTGATGATCAACACACATTTATGATTATTATCAGTGTTGAGGACAGTCATATTAGTGTGTAAACCCTGATTTAGGATTCTTTGATGAATAGCATTAATTTCTTTTGTACAGTCTAAAAAATGCTGGGTTGTTTTAACCCAAGGTTGGGTCAAATATGGACTAACCCAGCAGTTGGGTTGTTTTAAGCAAACATTTAACCCAAATGCAGGGTTAAAACAACCCAACTGCTGGGTTAGTCCATATTTGACCCAACATTGGGTTAAAACAACCCAGCATTTTTTGGAGTGTATGTTTACTGTCACACCAACTGAATGTGTTTACGCAGATTTCTGGTGTAAATCTCACAATCATTGACTGCAAGTCGTCACTAATGCTTTACAATTAGCGGTTACACTTTATTTTAAGGTGTCTTTGTTACACTGTAATTATACATTTAAGCAGGGGCGCTGCTAGCAATTTTGGGCCCTATGAAAGAATATGAAGTTGGGCCCCCCTATCCTACCATTTAGGGGGGTAATTTTGCCAGAAATGCAGAAATAAGACGTAATTTTCTTTTATTTGTTACTCTGGTAGATTATACATTTATAATTTATATTACATTACTGCTAGTACTGTTACTACTAATAAAACCAATCTCTGGGGGCCCCCAAAAGTGCATGGGCCCTTAGAATCGTCCTAACTTTCCCCCCCTTAGCGGCACCCCTGCATTTAAGTACTGAGTAGCTAATATTATAGCTACATAGGGTTAGGAACTGGTTTAGGGTTCATTTATAGTTATTACAATAGTAACTACATATGTAACAATGACACGAGAATCCAATGAACTAACAATACTTGCATGCATTCATTTGTAACATTTCAAGGTGTATACATTAATATTGCATTGTTAGTTTATGATACCTAATGCATTAACTAATGTTGTAAAGTGTCTTTCTAAGGAGAAAATGCATTAGGCGCTGCGTTCTACTGTGAAACAACGTGCAACTTCATGCTGAACGCTCTGTAAGACGCCAGCGCTTTGGAGGAAACCGTTCATGTACCTTTGAGTGGTACTTTGCTTCCTCTTCCTGGGCGGAGCTTGAGGGGGAGGGCGTGGCTGACTGACTTCCTGACGATGATGGGGAACCGTGTGTAAAGGAGCCTTGGCCAATCTGAGAGCTGAGCTGGGACAGGGCGCTCATGGGGTGGGGCAGTATCCGGGCAGATCTGTTTAGCATGGGGCTGTGGTGGGCGCGGGGGTAATAACTGCCCGCTTGCCCCGCAAACGCCGGCATCTAGGGTGAGAGAAGAAGACCAGACTTTACTACGAGTAATTTTGAAAAGAAATAACCAATTGAGGCCGGTTCGGCTTTAGTCTTTTCTCTTCTACAGAGACCCTTTGAAAAGATATTTGCTTCTTCCTTCACCCTTTGAAGCAGACGTCTGATTATTGGTGGCTAGTTAAGACGACTTCAGGACTACAAAAATGAATGCATGAACTATTGAGGGCGTAAATATACGACGCAATGCAAAATCGCAATGCAACTGAACCCTGGGGTTTTGAAAGTGCCCTTTATAGTTTCAGCCTGACTTATATCATAAACAGATTAGAGAGTGATCTAGATAGATAAGCATCATTTACAGTAAGTCATCAACCGCACTTCTCTCAGCATGAATTTCAAAGCTACTTCAGAAAGCCACAACGCCATTGGCGCTCAACCCGGAAGAATCCTAAAGCGACCACAAAAATGGCTTGACACTTAAAAACAACAGTGAGAATTCACCACATGAGACATAAAGCATAAATGCATAAATAATTCAGTAAATAACCATTGCACAGTAGTGTAAAGTTGCCACCTTAAATTTTTAAGTACAATCAACAAGTCATTTCAACTTAAATTACATCAAACTGACTTGAATCTTGTATAACTTATAAAAAAGGTGAACATTGCTTATTTTGATGAGTTAGATTAAAGTAAAAAGATGTTGCTATAACTTCTTGTATATAGAGAAGAGCAAATTGTGGCAGAAATGTGGCAATATTTTAATGCATTTCTCACTTGGTTAAACCTTAGTGTGGTGGTTTAGTTAATGAGATACCATGCACAGTGATGCAACTCCTTATTTGACATGCATTAGTACATTTAAACCATACAAAATCCTATTTTTCAGATGCATAAGATGAAGCCAGGCATTGCTAAATTAAGTTTAAAAAAGGCAATGGTTCTCTCAAATGACTGAATCCTCTCAAACTAAATCATACATGCATAAACAACTGAGTATATAACCATATGCAGAGTAATGTAAAGTTGCCACCTTACATTTTTAAGTACAATTAACAAGTCATTTCAACTTAAATAACCTCGAAATGACTTGAAAATGAGTTGAATCTTGTATAACATATAAAAAAGGTGAACATTTATATTTTGATGCGTTAAAGTAATGTAAAAACATGTTGTTATAACTTCTTGTATATAGAGAAGAGAGAATTGTGGCCGAAATGCAAGTTGAATGGTGCAAAATCAATATTTTAGTGCATTTCTCACTTGGTTAAACCTTATTGTGGTTGTTAAGTTAATGAGATACCATGCACAGTGATGCAACTCTTTATTTGACATGCATTAGTACATTTAAACCATTCAAAATCCTATTTTTCAGATGCATAAGATGAAGCCAGGCATTTCTAAATTAAGTTTAAAAAAGGCAATGGTTCTCTCAAATGACTCAATCCTCTCAAACTAAATCATACATGCATAAACAACTGAGTATATAACCATATGCACAGTAATGTAAAGTTGCCACCTTAAAGCAATGTAAAACTTGTCACAACTTATAGTATGTACAGAAGGGCGAATCGTGGCCGAAATGCAATTTGCATGGCACAAGCAACTGTGCATCAATACTTTAGTGCACTTCACAACCTTATTGTGGTGGTTTAGTTAATGATGCAGTGATGCAACTCTTTCTTTTTCATGCATTAGTACATTTAAACCATACAAAATCCTATTTTTCAGATGCATAAGATGAAGCCAGGCATTGCTAAATTAAGTTAGTTAATTGGCTAAAAATGCAACGGTTCTCTCAAATCACAGAATCCACTCAAACTAAGCATCCGTAACTCTTGTATTTTAATATTTCACCATGTTTCATTTCCATCGCTGCTCTTCAAAAGGCATCTCATCAGGAGATCCGAGCGGATGTCGACGGCAGGACTGCGAATGGATGTGTTCATTTACACATAAATAGGAATACTTAGCCAGCCACGAATCAAAAAGAAAGAGAAATAGAGAAAGTTGATGAACTAGCATTTATTAGCGGCATGCAACATTCACGAGGTGAGCTGAATTAAACATCAACTGTGTGCTTTTAAAATGATTCATGAAGTCTGGGCAGAGTAAACATTACCGTAACGGCTATGATCTTAGCGAGAACTTGTAATAGTGCTAATTAACCTCTCAAGACTTGCTAATAGATGAAATTTAAAATGAAAGAGCGAGAAAAATGCATGAAGTCCACAAGCGCAGGGGGTGCGCGGAGCTCTTTCTAGCATCAGCCTAGGATCTACAGGACATCCTAGTGTGTGTCGGTACAAAAGCAGACCTGAAACAAAGGCTTTCCTCATTTAGACGTTTCAGATCTCGAATACTCAACAGCCCCTCCAAACACAGCCCAAACACAACCTCCAACCTCAAATCAAATTTCAGCAACACCATTAGTTCAATTTTCAAATGCAGCGAAATCGCTTTAATGTTGGAGAGAGAGAGGGAGAGAGAATCCATTAATTTTCCATTTTCCGTGGAGTTGCTCTTTAAGGGCTTTCACAAACCAAGAAGCATTGAAAAACCAATTAATCAAACATGAATGGCCTATCATAGCGACGGCAACCCCATTTCCATAGCAACCGCTGCCGGCCAAGAGCATCACCCTCTTCTTTAATCTGGGCGCAGAACACACAAAAGACAAGAGAGAGAGAGAGAGAGAGAGAGAGAGAGAGAGACGGCCGCAGCAAAAGGCGGGAGTGAAAGGTTGGAACCTTTGTTGGGACAAAAGGTACCGGGACGACTCCGCAGTCAGCCGCGAAAACCACCAATCTATCATAGTCTATTCTCTCTCTCTCTCTCTCTCTCTCTCTCGCTCGCTGAATAATTTATGGTATTTGTTTTCAAAGCATCATTGCAGCACCCTCGTCCCGTTTGAAATTCTGAATATCATTTCAATAGTGTTGACTCAAATTACTGGCCCATTTTTTGCTGAGAAAAGGCAGTGCCAAAAAAAATCAAATGAGAATACAGTGAACAAATGCACACGAAAACCTGAGATTAACCGTGTTTTATCCCTCTTTCTGTTTAGGGACCTGTCACAAACACAACCAGGTGAAAATCTCAGGAACGCTCAACAAAATAACCATTTGCATATAATCTTATTTACTTATTTTTCATTTCCCATGACTCTGAACAGATAACTAAACATATTAACTAGAGATTCTGACAAGAAGTAAAATGTTTAATTACTGTTAATTAAAAATAGGATTAAGTAAATTATTAAATGACTCACTCATAAAGACTTCACTTGTTTCATTATGGGATGGATCAGCATTTTTGAACAAATCTCTTGAATGAATGATTCAATGACTCACTCATAAAGACTTCACTTGTTTCATTATGGGATGGATCAGCATTTTTGAACAAATCTCTTGAATGAATGATTCAATGACTCACTCATAAAGACTTCACTTGTTCCATTACTGGATGAATCAGCGTTTTTGAATGAATCTCTTGAATGAATGATTCAATGACTCACTCATAAAGACTTCACTTGTTTCATTACTGGATGAATCAGCGTTTTTGAATGAATCTCTTGAATGAATGATTCAATGACTCACTCATAAAGACTTCACTTGTTTCATTACTGGATGAATCAGTGTTTTTGAATGAATCTCTTGAATGAATGATTCAATGACTCACTCATAAAGACTTCACTTGTTTCATTATGGGATGGATCAGCATTTTTGAACGAATCTCTTGAATGAATGATTCAATGACTCACTCATAAAGACTTCACTTGTTTCATTACTGGATGAATCAGTGTTTTTGAACAAATCTCTTGAGTGAATGAATCAATGACTCACTCATAAAGACTTCACTTGTTTCATTACTGGATGAATCAGTGTTTTTGAACAAATCTCTTGAGTGAATGAATCAAAGACTCACTCATAAAGACTTCACTTGTTTCATTATGGGATGGATCAGCATTTTTGAACAAATCTCTTGAATGAATGATTCAATGACTCACTCATAAAGACTTCACTTGTTTCATTATTGGATGAATCAGTGTTTTTGAATGAATCTCTTGAATGAATGATTCAATGACTCACTCATAAAGACTTCACATGTTTCATTACTGGATGAATCAGCGTTTTTGAATGAATCTCTTGAATGAATGATTCAATGACTCACTCATAAAGACTTCACTTGTTTCATTACTGGATGAATCAGCGTTTTTGAACAAATCTCTTGAGTGAATGATTCAATGACTCACGCATAAAGACTTCACTTGTTTCATTACTGGATGAATCAGTGTTTTTGAACGAATCCCTTGAATGAATGATTCAATGTTTAATAAATACATCACTTGTTTCATTTCTATCTGTATCTGTAAAGATTATTTAATGGATCTGAGCTAGCATGAACTATCAATTTTTATTAACTAACGTCAACAAAGATACGCTATCACATGTACTGCTCATTGTAAGTTAATGCATTATTTAGTTTATTATTTTATCTAGCACATTTAGAAACGGCGGATGGTGAGGAATACACATAGGTCAAACTCAGACCTACTGAAAGCTAATGAAACACAGATTTATTGCACGGAGATGCTTTCATCAATATCTGCTGTCCTTTAAACAGAGTCTACTGTACCGTTTCATGTCTTATTTTAACATTAGACTTTGATTATTTTCTAAAGCCATTGCTCTCATATTTCACATTAAATAAGCAATTTCTAAGCGAACGAAATCAGCAAACGAGCGAGTGTTTTGTGAGAGCGTGCCCGGCCCTGTTACACCAAACCACATTTGCTTTCAATTTATTTGGAGTCACGGTTATAATCAAAAGAATAAAGACGTGCACCTTCAGCAAACGACTTCTCTCTTTACTGTCAATTTAGACAAAGCAGTCGGCGTGAATTGTTAAACAAACAATATATTGTCTGCACATTTAGATGACATATTGAATATTTGTTTGTCTGTTTGCAGAGAGACGGCGTTTGAGAGAGACAGAGAAAGAGAGAGACTGATCAATAAGGGCGAGCGAGAAAGAAAACCTGCTCGGCTCTCTCTAATAGTCATGGGTTCAGGCTATATAAAGCAGGCTGGATGGCTGTACAAACATCATGAAACAGTCTCACACAAAGGTTAGTGGTTGCCATAGGTACTGTATGCTAATTGCTAAATAGTATAAACCTTGATAGGGGGGATGGTGTCTGGGTTACTCAGACTGAGATATCATGTTCATAGGCAGGACTGATTTACAGTACATTGCACATGGGTTTCTAAGGCCTCTAAATGATCAACATGACCTGATAAACCTGTCACACACCATCTCCTACAGTCCTGCTGCCGTCTGATTGATAGTTCATGCTTTTTTTAGCAAGTAAAAGCCTTTTAGTATAATTGTACAAACGTCCAGCTTCAGCTCGTGTATTTTTGGTATGAAATCTGAACTGATTTTTATTTGAGATATCGAGATATTGACTGGATCTGATTATTTGCATGTTTATATGCCTGCATACCTGTTTTCAACAGCGCTGAACTGAACTTTAACACTTTTTTCTCACTATTGCATATATAACAATATAAATAAAGGGGTCTGAAAGAGAGCAACAAATAAAGGTTAAAGGTAAAAGATTGTTTATAAGGCATTACACACTGTATTATAATGGATTAAGAATACCCCTATGATGCATTATAAATGGAATCATCTGGGGTTATAATGCATTGTATTTTTAAGTTATAACCACAAATAAGTATTATAATGCATTGTAACTGTTGTTATGATTATTCATAAGATGATGCAATATATACTTTTGTTTATGAGGCATCATGCATGCATTAAGAATACCCCTATGATGCATTATAAATGGGTTCATCTGGGGTTATAATGCACTGTATTTTTAAAAGTTATAACCACAAATAAGTATTATAATGCAATGTAACTGTATAATGCAACATATTATACTTTGTTTATGAAGCATCATGCATGCATTACAATGCATTAAGAATACATTTTTTCACATGTCACGCTGTACATATTTCATTTTTTTTATCTCAGCTCTTCAGCAAAAAGTGTTTTAAACCACCAAATCTTGTTCAGCTGCTCTGGCAGCAAGATCTAATGATCTAATGTGACTGGAAAACAACACCGAAGAAGATTTTTTGCAGCGGAAGGCGTTTAAGACTCGTTCCACACCCACCGAATCACAGAACGCTCTGTTCATTTAGCAGTCTCTCTGTAAGGAAACTTCATTTCCTGTTCCTCTGTTGTGTCTTGAGTTCTTTGTACTCTCTGTTCATCACAGCCAAATAGACTCCGAATAACAACCGCCATCCAATTATGAGCTTCACATCGAGCGTGTGCGATATCTCAACACTATTGTCTGCGGCTCCTCCTGCCATTGGTCAGACCAACGGCTCAAACCAGGCCGAAGAGATGCTCGTAATGATTCTGAGGTCATCTCGACGGTGTGCGTGCTCAACGCTGCCACTGAATACAGTAGATCATCTAATGCACAACCTGATGATGACTGACAGTGTAGAATAATATGATTCAGTATTATTATCATGCATTATCAGTATAACCTGCACAGGAATTATCATACTGTATATGTAGTTCATGTGACAATTGTTCAGGCCACATAATAATTCACAGTTTCTGCGTTCAGAATAGACACTTCTGCGGATGGCCTACTTAATTTGCACAATGAGTGCACACTGTATAACGTATCCCACAATGCAATGCACGCAACTTGACCGTGCAACAGTCACTCACATTGGACTATATTAGATTATGCACAGTTAATATTGCACCAATGAGAGAGAATCTAGGCCATTGGTGTGGGTCACAACCCTGAAATAGGTCACAGTTCTGTTCAAAACGCAAACAGTAAAATGCAGCGAGACACCTGACATATGATAAGTTGGTAATGCCAAAGATAATGTGAAATTCGCTTGCAATCTCTGTGAAAGTTCGGGGTTCCCACTCTTTTTCAGCGATCATTTTACTACGGCGGGAATAAAAGACAAGGATCACGCTAAAAAGTCTTTGACAGGCGTAGTTTATTTCCATGACTCAGCTATAAAAACAGTTTGAGCTCTTCATCATACATTATGACAAATGTAATGCAAAAAATATTAGAACTATTTTAATGTTTTCTTTAACATTGACAAAGCTGATGAACATTGAGATTTTCTTTAATTCTCCATGTGTTTTCCAGGACAAGTGGGAACCCTGGAGCAGTGTAAAGCGAGTCCTGAAGCACAAGGCATGATGGGTAAGCGATCTCTCTGGCCCGCGGCCTCTGATTGAAGACATCTTGTTGGGAGTGATGGCTCACTCCACGCAGGTTCACAGTTGCTATTGTAAAATCACAGAGCGGTTAATTGAAACAAATGACTATAATAATAGAACATTATCCCGGCAGGCTCGCGGCCATGGCAGCTTTAATTAGCCGAGCGCCGGAGACTGATCTCTCGTGCTGGAGCCGTAAACACGCGGCGCGGTGCGGTGAGGTGCGGGCGGGGGGGATCTCATCGCGCTCTGCCCTCGCCGCGACTCCTTGTTCGCCTCGAGGGCAGAACATGAAACCCGGCGCACATCTCCCTCTTGCGCCGTGCCCGCGGGGTCATTTACAACACCGCTCCGAGTGCTAATAAGGCGGCCAATTTATAAATCAAGTGCTGGTTAAATCTGTAAGCAAACGCAACCTGTCCTCCCCGAAGACCTGCCAGATTCATCTCTGAGAGCCCGAGAGCTCCTCGACGTGTGAACGGAAGACGCTGGTGTTTGAACTCCAGGCTGAACTTCACCTCAACGCACCACATCACAGAGCGGCTGCATTCACAACACGCTCAGCCACAGTCCCAGATCAGCACGGCCTTTCCCTGCCTCATCATCATCATCATCATCATCATGAAAACAAGCCCTGTTTCTATTGGTCCAAACCTTAATGGAACAAAGAACTCTGCTGAGATCTAAAAAACTGCGTTTTACTTTATAATGGAGTTTTACTTCTTGTGTCAACGTTTTAATTTGAGTACTACAGTTACAATAACTATAGTTATTAATCTAGAGAAATAATAATAATAATAAAAATAAAAATGAAAATATAAACATTACTAAATACTATAATAGTATATAAATACTCCTGCAATAGCACTGGTGTTTTATATTTAAATACAAAAATATTGCTGAAAATTCAGCATTTAAAGTATTATTATTTTTTGATTAATTCACACATTTTTTTTAAAAATATATTAATAGCATTAAAATTTTATGTTTAAATAAACATTTTTGTTTGCATTAAATACATTTTTTATTTAAATATAAAAAACCACTGTTACTGTAAGATTATTTATATACTATTATAGTATATTTTAGTATATGTTTTGCATTAGCAACAAATATTTTTAAAGTATTTTTTATTTTTTATATTGTTTAGACAAAATATTTAAGTTAAAATGTAAAACTTAAATGTAATCAATAAAGGAAATAATGATTTAATTTAAATATTTTTAAAATAAAGTTTGTGTAAATTAAAAGTAAATTTAAATACAATAAATTAGAAAAGAGAAATACTTTTAATACCAAGAATTGTATTTTTTATTTATTAAAATATAAAATAATAATTTAATTAATTTTTCCCCTCTTCTCTTCTGCTCACCGAAGCTGGATTTATGTGATCAAAAATACAGTAAAAATTGTGAAATATTATTATAATGTAGATCAGCTGTTTTCCATGTGAATATACAGTGCAGTGTGATTTATTCCTGTGATCAAAGCTGAATTTATCATCATGACTCCAGTCTTCAGTGTCACATGACCCATGTAAAGCCTGATCCATTCTTTTCTCCAGGATTCTAAAGAACATCATTTCACTGAAATAGAATCGTTTGTAACATTCTAAATGTCTTAACTGTCACGTTTGAAATCACTTCTTAGTTTGTCATCACAGAAGAGAAAGGCATCAGACATTAAAACAAAAACTCACATTTTCCACACGACGATATGATTTTATGCAGACATTCTGACGACCTCAGAGATGACAAACACTCATTATTAAGTGCAACATTCCTACACTGCATGAAAATAAAACCTGTTTAGCAGGATGATAAAATGATAAACCAATCAATCCATCGAAAGCGTCAGAGCCTCCAGCAGAAACATGGAAACCACAATTCAGTTTCCACGAGGTCTTAATGTTAGCCACGCTCATGGGAGGAAGAGACTGGAGGCAACCGCTGAAATCATTTGATTGGACCTTTATTTCTTCGCTGGGACAGTTTTATTGCATTATATTCCAATTCAATTAGCTCAGATGTAAATCTGAGGAGCGCGGCGAGAGATGGAGCAGGAAGCATTTCGCCTCTAAAAGACTAGCAGGGTGTTTACGTGTTCATTACCGTCACGAGAGCATGTGTTCATCCGAAACAGAACCGGGACAAAACAACAAATTCACTTTCATGCGTTTAATAAGCGTTTCACGCGGCAATGCGGTTCTGCTCAGAACGCCTTTAAAATGTGACCAAGCTAACAAACCAACAAACAAAGGCTTTAGCACAGACGCTTAGTTACATGTCATGTTCACAACAGCTGTGTGTGTGTGTGTGTGTGTGTAATGAGGCTAACACTGTAAACCTACAGGACGGTCAGCGGTTTGCGGTCTCAGCGGGACAGCCTCCGTCTCGCTGCAGTTACACCACTGATATACCATTCCCGCTTATTGTGCAATGAGAAGGATTTGAAGAAGAAAGTCAGACGGAGTTTAAAGACGCGACGTGAAGGCGGATCTGGACCAGCACCGGGAGCTTCTTCTGGAACAAATCACATGCTTCCTTCACTGAGAGCGCAATCCCAGAATGCACTGCACGGTGGAGCACAACCAAGTTTACACGTCATTCAGTACCGAAAGAATCCATAACATAGTCACATCTCATTAAATACTGACCATTTAACACGATATGTGTGCGTGTTATGCAGTGTTAACTAAAATGAAGATTATTAGAATCATTTTTGAAAATTTAAATAATAAAGCTGAAATAAGATAAATATTAGCTTAACAAACTAATTGAAATAAGTTTAAGTACTAAAATTACAAAAATGTATCTACAGAAATATTAATAATAATAACATCAAAAGCACATAAATTACTAAAATGAAAAGTAATACTGAAAATATAAAAAAGCTAATGAAAAACATTAATAAATACTATAATATAAATATATATAATATATAAATAATTTATATTTTAAATATAATAATGACAAAAGCACATCATAAAATTAATAAAACTAAAATTTAAAATTTAAATATATTAAAAAGGAAAACAATAAATTATATATATATATATATATATGTATAATATTTTTCTCATGATATTTATATATATATATATATATATATATATATATATATATATATATATATATATATATATATATATATAAATATCATGAGAAAAATATTAGCTAAACTTAAAAAGCTTAAAACATTAAATAAGTTGAAGAACTAAAACTGAAAAAATTTAAATATGAATAATAACAATAATTACAAGAAATATTAATAATAACAACGATAAGAAGCACATAATAAAATTACTAAAACTATATATATACTGGTGTTTTATATTTAAATTAAAAAAGAAAATAGCAGTAATTTTTTAGAATTTTTTTTTTTAGTAAAGGTATTTTTTAGAAAATATTTGAGCCTAAATGTAACATTTTATTGTAATTAATATATAGAAAATAATTATTTAATTTCAATATTTGTGTAAATTAAAATTAAATAAATTAGAAAAGAACAATACTATTAATGTCAAAAATTATTAAAATAGACAATTGTCAAGTTAATAACTGGAGGTCACATGGCAACTATTAATCATACTATTTGAGATGCTCCTCGTGTAATGATGCCAGCTGTTTGTAGTGTGCACTGTGTAGTCTGCAGTGAGCATAACCAGCGGGACCTGATGCAAACAACATCAATTAAAAAGCACTGTGCGAACGGGCCCTTAGCGGACAGCTGCCTATTTAGACAGCAGACAGCAAGGCAGCTCACTAGGTTTTGTAGCAGAGCGTATATATTTCCCAACCTCATCTCCTTCCCTCCTTGTTTAGGCTGAAGTCTGCGAGCGGAGTTTGACATGACAGCTCCGAAATGGCTTTGGAAGAAGAGAGACGGCCGTATCAACACGCGGAACAGACAGAAAGACAGAACATTTCTACTACATCTAATGAGAAAAGAAGCCTGCAGTCAGAAGCCACGCACACACACACACACACTCAGAGTCAGCGGGGTGTCGCGGCAACAATTAGGTTCATTTAAGGATGATTAGTAAGTGCGTTAACTCTTTACACACGCTCGGCACGTGTTGGTGACAGCGGAGCGGCTTTCCAAACCCCTGCCAGCTCAGATCCGTCTGTACAGCGCTCACTGTGCGGGAAAACAACTGGACTCCGAGCGGATCATCACGGCTCTTTATTAATATCGCAAAGGTTTCTGACACAGCAGTGAAATGAGACGCAGACGAGTCTCCTGTAGAGTTTCAGATCTGATGACCTCATAGCAATACAGTTGATATCAGCATTTATTTTTTATTTTTTTAATTGTAATTTTAATGAAAGTGTTAGTCATTTTATTGTGTTTTTTGTAATTGTTATCATTTTATTATTTATTATATAGTTATTTAATATATCTATTCAGTTTTTATTAATTTATATTTCAGTTTCAGTTTAATTTAAGTACAAGTTACAAGTTTATTATATCAATTAACATTTAATTTCCGATAACAAATACATTTATTTTTATGGTTTTAGTTTTGATCAAGAACAAAAAACAAAACAATAATATAATTGTATATTAACAATAATAATAGGCCTAATAATATATATATATATATATATATTTATATATATATTTTATTAATACTTTATTAATACTTTACTTCATTTCAATCATACATTCATATATTATATATAGTAATTGCTCTGCAAAATATGTGGAAATTTGTGCAACACATATATACAGTGGGTTCGGAAAGTATTCAGACCCCCTTAAATTTTTAACTCTTTGTTATATTGCAGCCATTTGCTAAAATCATTTATCATTTTTTTTCTCATTAATGTACACACAGCACCCCATACAGATAGAAAATCACAGAATTGATGACATTTTTGCAGATTTATTAAAAAAGAAACACTGAAATATCACATGGTCCTAAGGATTCAGACCCTTTGCTATGACACTCATATATTTAAATGTGTGGAGAAACCAGGCACTGCTCATCACCTGTCCAATACAGTCCCAACAGTGAAGCGGTGGTGGCAGCATCATGCTGTGGGGGTGTTTTTCAGCTGCAGGGACAGGACGACTGGTAGCAATCGAGGGAAAGATGAATACGGCCAAGGACAGGGATATCCTGGACAAAAACCTTCTCCAGAGTCCTCAAGACCTCAGACTGGGCCGAAGGTTCACCTTCCAACAAGACAATGACCCAAAGCACACAGCTAAAATAACGAAGGAGTGGCTTCACAACAACTCCGTGACTGTTCTTGAATGGCCCAGCCAGAGCCCTGACTTAAACCCAATCGAGCATCTCTGGAGAGACCTGAAAATGGCTACCCACGTTTACCATCCAACCTGACAGAACTGGAGAGGATCTGCAAGGAGGAATGGCAGAGGATCCCCAAATCCAGGTGTGAAAAACTTTGCATCTTTCCCCAAAAGACTCATGGCTTTATTAGATCAAAAGGTGCTTCTACTGAGCAAAGGGTCTGAACCCTTAGGACCATGTGATATTTCAGCGTTTCTTTTTTTTATAAATCTGCAAAAATGTCATCAATTCTGTGTTTTTCTGTCAATATGGGGTGCTGTGTGTACATTAATGAGAAAAAAATGAACTTAAATGATTTTAGCAAATGACTGATAAAAAAGTGAAAAATGGAAGGGGGTCTAAATACTTTCCGTACACATTGTATATAAATTAATACATTAACTTTATTAATACTTTATTTCAGTTAACATTTGGTTCAATTACAGTAACAAAAATGTGTTTTTTATGGTTTTAGTTTTAGTTTAGTTTTGTTCTCTAAACAACTACAAAACAATAAAACTTTTGGAAATAATTTTGGAAAAATTCTATATCAGATTTTCATTTATTCATTATATATAATAAACGCTCTGCAAAAGATGTGCAATATATATCGATATAACATTTATGTTTAATGTTTTATTCAATCTATACTTTGACTGTATGACAACTATTGACTTGTTCGGGTCTCTTTTTGTATCCTCTTATTTTAGGAGAAACATTTGAGACACGTGTGACCGAATAAAGCATAACGGAGACCTCTATGAAGAGTCTGCAACCTCTGAGCACGTTCTCCACAGTCAGCTGATGTGAGTCCAGATACATAAACGGGAATATGGACGTGATCTCATGCTTTGATAAGGAATGAAGCCAGTGACAGAATGAGATACATAAACCAGGCCTTTATCTGCCGTGGCTCCGGCTGTATCACACACACACCTCCGTGTTTCTCCTCCTGTTTCCCTTGCGCTCCGATAAGGACATTATGGATATACTATAGATATGCTGACTTCAAATCAAAGCACTTAGTTTCCAAGCAACAACTAATGTCCTTCCCAATAGTGCTGCTCTTTTTCCAGGAAACAATAAGACGACATGACTAAACAAGAACAAAACAATGACAACGACAGTGGCATAAAACTCTCGCAGAATTTCTCAGATCGGACATTAAAACAGCCTCAGCATTACTAACGCACACACTTCTGCTGAAATTTTGTATGAAATATATCATACATATATCATATATAATAAATGCTCTGCACAACAAGATATTCATTAATTTCACTTATTATGTAATATATAGAATTTACAATTTAACATTTGAGAGACAGAATGAGAAAAAATAATCCAGAAAATCACATTGTCTGTTTTTTAAAGAATTTAATTGCAAATTATGGTGGAAAATAAGTATTTGGCCACCTACAAAACAGCAAGATTTCTGTCTCTCTCAGACCTGTAAGTTCTTCTTTAAGAGGCTCCTCTGACCTGTATTAATGGCTCCTGTTTGAACTGGTTATCAGTATAAAGACACCTGTCCACAAACTCAAACAGTCAGACTCCACTATGGCCAAGACCAAAGAGCTGTCAAAGGACACCAGAAACTAAACTGTAGACCTTCTCAAGGCTGGGAAGACTGAATCTGCTATAGGTAAGCAGCTCGGTGTGAAGAAATCAACTGTGGGAGCAATTATTAGAAAATGGAAGACATACAAGACCACTGATAATCTCCCTCGATCTGGGGCTCCACGCAAGATCTCACCCCGTGGGTTCAAAATGATCACAAGAACGGTGAGCTAAAATCCCAGAACCACACGGGGACCTAGTGAATGACCTACAGAGAGCTGGGATCAAAGTAACAAAGGCTACCATCAGTAACACACTACGCTGCCAAGGACTCAAATCCTGCAGTGCCAGACGTGTCCCCCTGCTTAAGCCAGTACATGTCCGGGCCCGTCTGAAGTTTGCTAGAGAGTATTTGGATGATCCAGAAGAGTTTTGGGAGAATGTCATATGGTCGGATGAAACCAAAATATAACTTTTTGGTAAAAACTCAACTTGTTGTGTTGCATCCAAAAAAACACCATACCTACTGTGAAGCATGGGGTGGAAACATCATGCTTTGGGGCAGTCTTTCTGCAAAGGGACCAGGACGACCAATCCGTGTAAAGGAAAGAATGAATGGGGCCATGTATCATGAGATTTTGAGTAAAAACCTCCTTCCATCAGCAAGGGCATTGAAGATGAAACTGGGTCTTTCAGCATGACAATGATCCCAAACACACCGCCCGGGCAACGAAGGAGTGGCTTCGTAAGAAGCATTTCAAGGTCCTGGAGTGGCCTAGCCAGTCTCCAGATCTCAACCCCATAGAAAATCTTTGGAGGGAGTTGCCCAGCGACAGCCCCAAAACATCACTGCTCTAGAGGAGATCTGCATGGAGGAATGGCCAAACTACCAGCAACAGTGTGGAAAAACCTTCTGGAGACAGAAAACATTTGACCTCTGTCATTGCCAAACAAAGGGTATATAACAAAGTATTGAGATGTGAGATGACCAAATAGTTATTTTCCACCATAATTTGCAAATAAATTATTTAAAAATCTGATTTTTTTTAAGTGTACCTATCAGTTGAAGTGTACCTATGATGAAAATTACAGGCCTCTCTCATCTTTTTAAGTGAGAGAACTTGCACAATTGGTGGCTGAGTAAATACTTTTTTCCCCTACTGTATCTGTGTATATATATGTTTATATATATATATATATATATATATATACACACACATATGTGTGTGTATGTATGTTGTGTATGTGTACACATGTATATGTGTTTTTATGTATATATATATATATATATATATATATATATATGTGTGTGTGTGTGTGTGTGTGTGTGTGTGTGTGTGTATATATGTTGAATATGTATACACATGTAAATGTGTATATATATATATATATATATATATATATATATATATATATATATATATATGTATATATATATATATATATATATATATATATATATATATATATATATATATATATATATATATATATATATATATATAAATAAAATGTGTGTGTGTGTGTGTGCGTGTCTCATATTTCCAGGGGAACATGATTAAAAAATTCAAAAGAATTAAATTAAATGTGTAAATGATGCCTTGATTAGCACAATCCAAAGCCTAATGGACTTTATTAGAGAGAAGGAGAAAAGCAGATCTTCTCCGTTATTCTGCCTTTTCTTCTTCCATCTTCCTGAGATAATGAAATTGGAAAATAACTTCTATTTCTTTAAAACATTTCTTAATATACAAGCCTGCTCTCATATCATATTGCGCAGAAGGAAATAAGGCACCTTCTCCCTAGAGATAATAAAAGAATTGAATTTTTCCTTATCGGCCCGGTCATCTATTTTTCCACGGAATGCTATTACTTGCTGCCTGCGGTTGCTAGGCAACAGGAAATATTAATAGGGGCTTTTATTAGGCAGGCTTTCACAGTGCAGCACTAAAAAGAAGAAGTGGAAAACATGAATGTGTTACATAAATCTTTAGCGCTCTCGCAGCTTTTGCGCAAGTCTATGTTTCCCTCTTGATTTATCGCACCTTCCCCTCATTTATGGGAAATAGCGGTGTGAAATAAGAAAATGGTACATTACCCTGAAGGACTATTTGAAAATAAATAATCGCAAAGGTGAAAAGAAAGCTGTTTAAAAACCAGGGGTTCTCTCTCTCCTCTCTCTCTCTCTCTCTCTCTCTCTCTCTCTCTCTCTCTCTCTCTCTCGCTCACATTCGGTGCGAGGCCAGATTTCGCAGGGCCTATTGAACAGCCCAATGTTTTCCCCGTTTTCTCCAGATCCATCAATCATCGGTGTAATATTCCTTGCAGGAAATGCATTCTATTACGCTCTTTGAACTGCGATGGAGGGAAAGAAAATAAAAGATATTAATAGTTCCATAAAGCATTTCCGCTACAAATGTAATCCCCGAGTTGTGCCGTGATGCAAATATCTTTTGCTTTATATTGATTAATCGCACATCGCTCCATCCGTTTGGGAGGAAAAAGCTGCCGTTTCCCATTCTTCTGCAAACCTGACAAATGCTGCAAACCCTTTCGTTGGGCATTTTATTTTCAAATCTTGGGTGGAATTCAACAAAAATACATTTGATTAAAGCTGGTGGAAGGCCGAACGGCCACAAATAGCCTGCGAGTTTGGGCAGGCCATCATCTTCGGGCTATTTCTGGTTCAGTCCCGACCGCAGTCCGGTTCATTCAGGCGGTGATGAATCTACCAGTCTAAGTACAGGGCTGTAAAACCATTACTACATCCACAGGCCCAGCCGCCCATTATACGCTCCACACGACACTGCACTGACAAAATACACAGAGAGGCTCAGACCGATGCTGCTATTTTGCATTTATTTACCTTTATGCATTCGGCAGATGCTTTTATCCAAAGTGACTTGCATTGCAGTAAAATAACATGCTAAAATTATTCATCTTACATTTCACAAAGGTGACAAACATGAAGCAGGGCAACAGCTAAAGAATGCGGTTAAACTGCCCCTAAAAATCAAGATATCAGGACAAAAATCTCATATCATGACAGTTAGTCGACATCACACGAGTGCTGTTTTTGTCCCGAATAGCTCAAGTGCAAATGTGATCTGACAGAGCAGAACTGTTGTGCATCTCTGAGCAACACACACAGCGGCGTTTCGTTTCTGAATGTATCCGTGTTGTGAGCGAATCAATCGGGTGATTCAATGATTCAATGACTCATTCATAAAGAGAACCGTTTACTTCATTCCTGAATGAATCAGCTGTTTGAGCGGATGAATGACTCACTCATTAAGACATTTACCGCCACCTACTGGCAGTTTTAGATTCTTATTTAGAGTATCATTTCATTAAAAAGAAATCATATTTCTATATTAAGAAAAAACCCCATTAAAAAACACCCTAAAATGTCATCTTTACTCACAGTCATTGCTAAAAGTTTATGCGTAATACATTCTCTGTTGAATCAAATATTTCTTTCTAAAGTTGGTATTATTTAACACAATAATGACTTTAAATGATCTTTTGGAGCTACTTGCTCAAACAAATTTGATTTGTGATTCATTTGCGATTAGAATAATTAATTATATAAAAAATTTTTGAATCGCTTGACAGCCCTAATTTTTATCAGTGCTATCAAATCGATTAATCGCACCTAAAATAAAAGTTTGTGTTTGCATAATATATGTGTGTGTACTGTGTATAAATACACACTCATGCATGTGTTGTTACACGTCTGTCTGGCTTCAGTTGCGTTTTTGATTCTGTCACATGTTCCTTTGTTCATTTTCCCGCCACTCCTGCGTTCCCATGGTCACCCTCATCGTTCATCGTTCAGCATGTTTGCCCTGTGTATTTAGTCTTCAGTTCTCCCTCAGTGTTTGTCTGTCGTTGTCTATGTTAACTGGTGTTTCCCTGCGTGTTTCCTGAGTATTTGGTCATTAAAGTTACTATTTCCAGTTCTCCAGCGTCTTTGAGAGTTTTGATCACCAGGGGTTGTAACATGTACATATATTTAATAAATATTTGCATGTATATACTGCATATATATATATATATATATATATATATATATATATATATATATATATATATATATATATATATATATATATATATATATATATATATATGACATACAAACCTTTTATATATTAATATAACAAATAAATATATACATGCTATATATACATGTTTGTGTATATAATTATACACATATTATGTAAACAGAAGCTTTTATTTTGGATGCGATTAATCACGATTTATTGTTTTGACCACACACACACACACACACACACACACACACACACACACACACACACACACACACACACACACACACACACACACACACACACACACACACACACACACACACACACACACACACACACACACACACACACACACATGTTTGTTTTGTGAAATGTGGGACATTCCATAGGCGTAATACATTTTATACTGTACAAACCGTATTTTCTATCCCCTACACTGCCCCTGCCCCTAAACCTACCCATCACACACACACACACACACACACACACACACACACACACACACACACACACACACACACACACACACACACACACACACACACACTACCCATCACAGGAGACTGCACAGTTTACTTTCTGTGAAAAAACCTCATCCTGTGTGATTTATAAGCATTTTGAAAAGTGAGGACATGGGGAACGTCCTCATATTTTCCCTCTTTTGTAATACCTGTGTCATACCCATGTCATTATACACATTTGTGTCCTGATATTTCACAAAAACATGCCCACACACACACACACACACACACACACACACACACACACACACACACACACACGTCTGGTTCACTATCTTTGTGGGGACTCTCCATAGGCGTAATGGTTTTATACCGTACAAACTGTACATTCTATCCCCTACACTGCCCCTAAACCTACACATCACACACAACACACACACACACACACACACACACACACACACACACACACACACACACACACACACACACACACACACACACACACACACACACACACACACACACACACACACACACACACACACACACACGTACATAAGTTTATATTAGATGCACTTAATCGCATTAGTTTGATTTGACAACCAATTAATAAAACATGTTTATGAATTCATGCATCCCCGAGCATTGAAGTTGTTCAAAGAGTCACCTGATCAACACTGATATGTTTGTTGATTTTGTTTGACATACTGAGAGCCAGATTTACTAAAACTACTGTCAGGATTCACTAAAGACACGCAGTGAGAAATTAGCGCTGAAAAAGCATGGACACGGTTTTTGTGGCTGACCTTATTGCATATGCATTTGTAGGACTTTCCCTTTCAGATGCAAAATTAATGTGAGGAGATATTTCAGTTGAGATCCGATGGCTCAGAAAGGCCTCCGTTGGCAGTGATGTCATTTCCTTTCTCAAGACCCATAAAAGGCACTAAAGACGTCGTTACAAAGTCCATCTCACTACAGTGGCTCTACAATCATTTTATTAAGCGACGAGAATAGTTTTTGTGCACAAAAAAACCCCCTAAATAATGACTTCTTTAGAGATGACTTCTGATTTCAAAACACTGCTTCCTGAAGCTTCGGAGCGTTATGAATCAGTGTATCGATTCAGCGGTTCGGATCACCAAAGTGTCATTTGTCGGATCGCCAAAGAGTAATTAATGACAGAATTTCTTTTTGGGTGAACCGATCCTTTAACACCCAAAAAAGCATGTCTTACACCAGTCGCTTATTTGTAGTGCTCTTGGTAGATTGTGTTGGTCGTTCTTTAATCTGTGCATCTTCAGTAGATTATGCACAGAACTCTCCGCTTTTTGGGGATTGAGCAGGTGTACATTTTTAAAAACTAACATTTTCAAAATACAAATATTTTTCGTGAATCCGAAAATTTACGTCAGAGCGGCTTTACAAACGATTTACACACAAATTCGTTCTGCTCGTGTTTCATGAATGAGGCACATTATCGCGTAAATGAACGACCAAAACACATACAGTTTTCAGTTTTTAGTTGAAAACGGGGTTGTGTAAACGCCCCCAAAACTAAGCACACGAGTGCGTCTGTTTTCTCCAGTGTAGACTGCATTGACATCACTCTTAATATTAAGGAATAAACGCATTCCAGTTTGCATTCGTGGAGGAAACAAAACACACTAAAACATCAAACGTAGACTACATTACAACATACATAAAACCCACAACAAACACTCATACTGAAGGACACACATTTCAAACTGTTGTGGAAAATGCAAATTATCCTCTTGATAATGACATATTTTTTACTCACTTGATTGCCCTTGAAACTTCATTGAAATGTGACATTTTATTAATGAAGCATGTTGCATAGAAAATCAGCATCTGCTAAGCAGCTCGAATCATTACGTTAACATACATGTTTAACTTTGATATCCACAAAGCACAGCTGGCTCTCGCGTGAAGCCATTTCTTCCCTTATGAGATATTTGTACAGTACAGTAAAGGTTAGATTAATAACATCAATGCTACCACATCGCTGATATTAAATATCAGACATGGAGAGATGCTGTGACAGCTGCTGTATTAGTGGGCTGAATGGATGGAAATGACTTGCCGTTTCTTTGCAATTAATTACAAGCAATTCCTGAGTGAAAACTGTCCCTACACCTAATCTTTCCCATTGCACCTCTCTGGTTAGTTTGTTTATGGAGTTCAGACGCCCTGAATTAGCATGCATTTACAGTAAAGAGCGCTGGTCGAGATGTTTATTCTTCGTCAGAAGAGCAAACGCAGTTATGAAGATGGAAGTTGTGTCCATGCAGCAGTGCTCCATCTAAATTGTTTGATATACTTTAAAAAGCTCTTAGTACTGATGACATTCCATTCAAAGCAGTTTTCCTTTTATCCCGGTGCCGTGTTCAGTCACTCAACCTCTTTTTGCTCCTCCCGTCTTCCTCATCGCTCCTCTATCACTCTTTCTGCCCCTCCAGCCCATCTCTCTCCATCTCTTTTCTCTGACAGTCTCTCTCTCTCTCTCGCCGCACCGCTCTAATGAAAAAAGATCTCTCCAGCTCGCTCTACTCAAGACGGAAGATGAAACCTAATGGCTTCTCTTCTCTCCTCTTCTGGAGACGGAATATATGCACTGACCCCCTGATGGCAGAGATTCATTTCATCAGCAAAGGCTTCTGTTTGCGATAAAGCCTGAACCAAACCGCAGCTACACGTCCCATAAACAACACCGCAGCACCACTAGCCAAACGACCGCTCTTGTTTGCATTGGATTCTGCGGATGTAAACACTCGACACATTGTTGGGTTTTTTGCTGTCCGATATCATCATACACTATAGGAGGCCAGAAACACATTCTAAGAATGCAAACATAAGCGCTTTCAAATGTGCATAAATGTTATTCCCAGCTAACAGGGAACGTTCTGGAAATCTTTTCTCAAACTAACGAGCAAACACTCTTCCACTGACATTATCAGGTCTTTAATAACATCATAAACACACATATATACATGGAACGTTTTTCAGTTGGACGTTCTTTTAAATGTTACTAATTGTTTGAGAATGCTTGTTTTAGAATGTTCACGATCAAAAGTAACATTTCCATAATGTTTTCAAAATTATAAAATGGAATGTTCCCTTAACGTTCATATAACGTTTGTAAAACAGTAAAACTGTTTTTGACATATAGTTCATCATCCTATAAGAATATCCTTTATGTTTCAGAACTGAAAACTTTCCTGTTAGTCCAAAAACAGCTTTTATTGTAACCAAACCCAGAGAACGACTCATTGTGTAATGTGATCGCTGAAAGACGGCCTCTGCAGAAGAAGATCAACGCCTACTTCATCATCGCAACTTTGGCTCCGCCCACTGGAGTGTTAGTGAGATGACGAGGAGAGACGAGCGACTACAAATCCCATCACCTTCCAGAGGATCCTAATGCTTTAGGAATGAGCTTATTCATCTTCAACAGTGTGAATGTCTCAGATGAGCATTAGTTATTTGTGTTCGCTACATTTCACTGTGGATTCTTTGATAAATCAGTACCAATTCACAAACAGACTTTTACGATATGGACTCGACAGTAATGCCACAACATGTGAGTAACCGTGCTCATTCTAATGCCTGATCTGAGACCAGTGATTTCTGATATGTAATGATTCATGTACAGTCAGATGTTCTTTGTCTGTGTGTCAGTAAATCAAACCAGTGACTAAACGCTCATCTTCACATTGTTTCTCTTAGTAGGAGGAAAATAATCTGTTATTTAAACTGATTCAATTATATAGAAAGCGATCAAAGAACGCTGTCTTTATAATCTCTGGAGCTGTCAATCAAACAGTGCGAGTTTATCAGTAACTGAGTTCTGGACTTGTGCAAAAACTCCCATGATAATCAACAAATCTCTTATTTACATTGTGTTTGCACTGTTAGTAATGATTTTGAAGCGGTTATGATGTAACAAATCCTCATTTAGTAAAATAATGTGACTTTGGCAATTTGATACGTGCTCCGACTCCAAAACAATTGATTCACAAAGGCTTCAAAGCTTAATGATGCAATCGGTTCAGTCGATTCAAAGCTTCATGATGCAATCGGTTCAATCGATTCAAAACTTTGTGATGCAATCGGTTCAGTCGATTCAAAGCTTCATGATGCAATCGGTTCAATCGATTCAAAGCTTCATGAAGCAATCGGTTCAATCGATTCAAAGCTTCATGAGGCAATCGGTTCAGTTGATTCAATGCTTTGTGATGCAATCGGTTCAGTCGATTCAAAGCTTCATGAAGCAATCGGTTCAATCGATTCAAAGTTTCATGAGGCAATCGGTTCAGTCGATTCAAAGCTTTGTGATGCAATCGGTTCAGTCGATTCAATGCTTTGTGGTGCAATCGGTTCAGTCGATTCAATGCTTTGTGATGCAATCGGTTCAGTCGATTCAATGCTTTGTGATGCAATCGGTTCAGTCGATTCAATGCTTTGTGATGCAATCGGTTCAGTCGATTCAATGCTTTGTGATGCAATCGGTTCAGTCGATTCAATGCTTTGTGATGCAATCGGTTCAGTCGATTCAAAGCTTCATGAGGCAATCGGTTCAACGATTCAAAGCTTTGCAAGCTTCATTTCTCCCATCATGGCAAAGAAAACAAAAAAGGATCAGTGTTAGCATCCAATGTTTGTGCCATTAAACCAAACGTGTTGTTGATGTTGCTCAGGAAGATATTTAACTAACGTTCACCAACGTGCACAAAACTGCTAATTCTGCTATAGTGCCTCTTGTGGTAAGATTCAATGAGATTTCAATGCCATCGATCTACCAAACAAGCTGAAACCAGCGTTCTAAAATTTCACCAAACTCAGATGGAGGTAAAGGTCATAAAAGGTCAATGTAAAGCATGAAATGTTTTCAGCATCACAATGAACAGGGCACAATACACATCTCCCGTTTATACAGCTCATAGCTCTTCAAAAAATGATTGCTTTTATCATTGTAATTATGGCCATATAAAACATCAGCCGGAAATTTAGAGCACAAATAGTACAGAACATAATTGCTACGTGGTTAAAGAAGTTTGCTTGAGGAAGAAATGGGAATAAAATGGCAGTCCATCACGCTGGTGTCATTAAGTGGAGATTTATTGACTAGCACACTCTATATTCACCCGCTCGATGGGTGTCAATATAGAAATGGGATCCCGAAATGAAAGAATGGTTGATTTAATGCATTGTGCTAGCTAAAGAAATTGCATGCATAGATTCATACGGCTGCAGAACGTCTGTCATCCATTTTGTGCTGGTGCCTGATGTCCATTTTAAGTGGCTTCTTTTGCAGAGCGCCATTAGAAGAATGACCAGAAACAGTGATGGAGTTGAGTGGAGTTTAAACTCAGCCCTGTTCCTGCATCCCGGCCCCTTTCACACCCAAACATGAAAACAACACTGGGATTCGTGTGTTGAATCTCAAAAAATATGATATTTTACTATTATTTATATACTTTTATAATATTTAAACATATTTTGAAATAGCTTTTATTTTTATATTTTCAGTTTTCATTTGAAAATTTTAGTAATATTATTTAGCTTTAATTTATTTTCATTTCAGATTTAGCTTAATTATTCTTATTAAATTATAGCACAACATGCTGTGTGTGTGTGTGTGTATATATTAGATAAATTAAATTGGGTAATTCATAATATTTGTGTGTAATTTAATTGATTTGACAGCACTAATATACATGAATACCTAATATTATATTTAATTTAAATGAACACTTTTAAGAAATAGGGCTTATTCAACATCTTTCCTATATTTAGATATGTGGGCAAATGCATTATTGTCTCAGTGCATGCATTGTTTTAGTTTGGCAGGGTCGACTTTAGCTTAGCTTAGCATAATGAATGGAATCCTATGTTGCCAAGTAGCATGTCCCAAGTAAAAGTGATAAAAAAAAAATAAAAAAACCCCCACCTAATTACTTCTTGTGGCCTTCGTATTCACAACGAGTACAAATAGCAATGCAGATTAAGACTAGGTGATTTCCTAGGCAGATATTGACTCGGGACTATATTATGGGGAAGCACAGGCGAAGCACTGCTACTGCAGAGATATCACACAACACATGAAACAACATGAAATCCCGCCTGTGCTTTCCCATAATATAGTCCCAAGTCAGTATCTGTTTTTTTTTTTTTGGATCACTTTTACTTGGGACATGCTAGCTGGCAACATAGGATTCCATTCATTATGCTAAGCTAAGCGGCGACCTGCCAAACTAAAACAATGCATGCACTGAGACAAAAATGCATTTGCCCACATATCTAAATGTAGGAAAGAAGTTGAATAAGCCCTATTTCTAAAAACACTGGAGTGTTGCTTTAATGTAAAACCATTTTTAATAGTTTAAGTTACAAAATCACTAATAAGAAATACGATTAAATTGAACTATAATATACATTTTTATATTTTTAATTTGAACGTTTTAGTAATATTGTTACATGCTTTTGTTTTTTTATGACTTTTCTTATTTAGCTCTAATTTATTTTTTATTTCAGATTTAGTTTTATTAGTTTTTGGTAGGACATGAACTTCAACTTATTATAACATTTCTAGTTACTTTTTATGTTTATGTTTTCACCTAATGAACTGTGTGTGTGTGTGTGTATTAGTGCTGTCAAATTGATTAATTATATATATATATAAACACACACAACTTTTATGTTAGATGTGATTAATTTATTTGACAGCACTAATATATTCATAAATATTTTTTCCATTACATTTTTTTATATATGTATTATTTATTTAACCATAATTCTCCATGGCACTCGTAAAGAGCGAGATTCACCCTGAAAGAAGAATCCCAGTGTTCTCCCAGAGTTCTGTTGTGTCGATTTATTAGGGAGTTTCCACAGATGGCAGATTTGACGACACTCTTGATATTTCTTTATAGCCCTCAGAGTCTGTGTTAAGCAACAAAACAGCAAATAATGAGCTCTGGATATGAGGAGGAGGAGGAGGAGCAGAGCGTAATGGACGAACAAAGAAGCCACTGACTGATGAATTTACCCATAAACCCTCAGTGGCACTGCTGACACAGACAGACTGACAGCGACTGATGCGTCTACATCATCTCCCGCTCTTACAATGCAATTAGAGAACGGTTAGAGAGACTAAAGGCCTGATGTGGTCAGTTCGCTGTGTCGTCTGTGGGTCAGAAAGCAGCTCTCGCTTCATTCATCTATTCATTCTGTGACGGTCTGAGGACGAGGAGACGAACACCAGAACAGCCAATCACAGGATCAGCTGACACTATAAACGCTTAACCATCCGGACTCATAAATCACAGCAAACTGAAGATGCACCAGCTTCACCCTCCACACGGATTTCTCCCGGAAACACCAAATATGGAGCATACAATGCCTTTTTAATTATGCAAAACCTCATCTGCATATCATTTACATTAGGAGAAGATATAGACTAACTAATTCTTAATTAGCATATTCTGCTGTACATACATATTATTAATTAAAACATTATATATAAATAATATTTAATACATAATAAATATTTACATAAAATATTAACAATTATAGTCATTATTTTATTTAGGGATGCGAATATTTTGGTTGATACCGATAATCCTTTATATTTGAAAGCCGATAAATCTACATTTTTCTATAATTTTTGAAAGCCTGATTACAACTTATCAGACCGATAACGATCACATTAAAAATGAAGCTGGCCGATTTATCGTGCATCCCTATTAATAATTAATACATTTTAATAAGTAAATATAACAACTATGTACATGAACTGAAACATTTGAGCTTGACGCACAAAATACAGAGAAAACACATATATTTTTATATATTCCTAAAACAAGATACATTAATAAAATATAATATTTAATAAATATATAGAATATGAATAATTATGTACATGAACTGAGCTAAAATGTATGATACATGCGATGTTGAGCTTGACACACAGATTTGGACTGGCCAGTTCTAGAAACCAGACACGCTAACACCAAACGCCGCTACTGTAATGATAATACACCGAAATACAAAGTGCACACACTAATGTCAGAGGTCAATCAAAGGACCTGTTTTTATTGATACTGATTTTCATATGCCATCTTAGACCTAGACTACAGTGCTTTTTAAGATTTATAAGATAACTGCTTTATCTTCTAAATCCACGTAATGAGTTTGGAACAGCCTTTGTGTCTGGGAGCAGTGCCGTGTATGTAGGGAGCGCGCGGG